>JAECUM010004310.1:0-157500 GCA_016617855.1 Megalonaias nervosa | reverse complement strand
CCCTGACCTCCAGTTCTTAATCCATCTTCTCAGTTTGTCTGTGAACTTCACTTTCTTCTTTCTTTCCCCAGGCATCCAGTCTGGATGTCCTATCTTCCTAAACGTTTCCTGGACCTTGATCCAATTGCTACTTAAACTTTCAAAATCCCTTTCTTTTTTATGTTCTCTTCTTGTTTATTCTCTTTGGCTGTTTAACCTTAATATTTTCCTTTTCCTCTTTTATCACTGCTTTAATGAGACTCTTCGTAGTGCAGCCACTTCTCTTCCCATTCAGCTTAGAGTATACCAGTAGTGAATGGGGGCGAAATAGGGACTCTGGGACTTCCATGTTAAAAAGTGCTGCGGCCCTACAGGGACAAGATTTATAGTGACAATGGGAATTAGCGTTACAAATAGGGTCCCGGCACTATAGGGACAAAAGGCATTTTAACATGGGTGGGTCTGTATTGGGACAAGGGGAATTTAACATAGGGAATGTATAGCAGCATTGTATTGTGCCTGTCTAGGGACAATAGGAATTGAACAGGGGTGACGTCACGGTACTGGACAGTAGTTAATGGGGGCTGTGTAGCGTCAATGGAAAAACCCAGTCAAAAAGGTCGTGGGGCTGTATAGCGTCAAAATCTATAACGTGAATGGGAAATCCAGTCAAAAAGGTCTTGGGGCTGTATAGCGTCATAAATTTACCCTGGCCACTATAGCGTCAAGGGAAAATTGAAGATAGGTTGAGTTTTGTATAGGGACAATAGGAATGGAACAGGTAGGGTGGCGTCACAGTACTGGACATTGGCAACAATGTTGCAAGGTGCTGACTTCAATCGGGCCAAACAGCAAACAACGACAGTGGGAAAAAAACTATGATGTTATGTCCCGCCAAGCGGGTAAGTTCTATCAATGGATAGATATAGGCATAGATATATGACACATACAAAGATTTATGAACATAAATCTATCACACATAAAATATAAAATCGACTAAAAATGTTTTAGGCAAGAGAGAATAGATATCTTTTCGAGGCAATGGAGTGACCTTAAATTTATCACACATAAAATATAAAATCGACTAAAAAAATTTTTAGGCAAGAGAGTAAATCTTTTCGAGGCAATGAAGTGGCCCTGAAAAGGGCCTTTGTTTTTTGTTAACACCATTCCGTTAACATAGAGGGCATCGCATAGGTCTTCTTCTCTTCCTTAAACTTCGTCTAACCTCTGGACCGTAGATTAAGTCTCGCTTCAGACAGCCTTGTCTCTCCACATAGATCCTTCGTTTCCAAACGATGGTATCGGTGATCTTGATGATTGTCCATGATGATTTAACATATATGGGTAGGTCCGTGCGGAACAACATCGACGATACGAGAGTAGACGATTCTACATTAGTCCACATCTTGTGACGAGAACAGGTGAAGGGAATGAAGTGAACCGTGGTTATTTATAGTGAAAGAGCGGATCGAAACGGATTGAGTTCTTTCACCAATCCTAACACGCGTTCCAAAATTCAGCCACAGTGCCGAGTCTATCTTCCAATCCAAAGAGAGCTACCTGTGACGTCACATTCCCTATATAGGTGCGCTAGCGTCTCTACGCAGTCAATCTATGCTACAGAGTTAGAACATGACGGAAACTAAGAAAACGATGAATTGGGGTGCACCGGCCGTTGCGACGAGGAGTGATGGTATAGCAGCGGCTACCAGAGCCAACACGGACCTACTTCCAGAAGAGGTCGATTTTAATTGGGATTTAGTGGATTTTCTCTCTTCTTCAAAAGAATTTGTTCCGGTACCAGCACCTTAGCCACCTTCTTCTTCTTTACCACACGTCGAGGATTTTAAACAGAGACAGAATGAAGAATTGAAGAAATTTCTGCAACGGCAGAAAGAGGCAGAACAAGCTTTTCTCCTTCAACAGCAACAGGGAGAAGAAGAAAAGGCAAGAAGAAAACGACAGGAAGAAGAAGAAGCAGAGAAGAAACAAGGTCTAGGAGAAAAGGAGGACGGTGAAAGTCAAACTGTGACGGTACTCTTAGACATTTTGGCAGAGTTAAGAAGTCTAAAAGAAATGTATCAGACTTCTTTATTACGACCCAAGAGAAAAAGACCTTCCCGAGCCAAACAGCCCAACCCTGTTCACACACCTACTACGCCTGAGATACCCATCCTAGTGATATCTACCAAATCATCGACAGGAGCAGGTCCAGAAGTAGACCTTGGCCGTGGCAAATGGATAAAGCAGCTAAAGATCTTTACTTATTTTTCTCATTTTTTTTTAAAAAAAAAAACACCCAACGGTCCTTTTCAGGGTCACCCACTTCTTTCGAAAAGAGATAATATTCATTTTGCCAAAATCAATTAAAACTCAAAATCCTTTTTTACCCGATGATGTACGTGTGTGAGTGCATGAGTGTAGGTCATTATTCTAAAAAATCAAAACCAAGAGACACTCACGTTTTTCTTCATGGTCTATTCTGGTACAAATTTTACAATCCAATGTCACAACACAATTTCAAAAGTTCATAGACTTCTTCTATGTCTTTGTTCAATCTCTCCTTTTTTTGAATTTCTTCACTTTCACAGGTTTTTCCTCCTCTTCTTCCTCACTTTCTTCTAGTTTTCTTTTCTTCTCTTTTTTCTCTTTCTCGACGTGTCTGGGTTCTTCCTTTTGGGAGGGTACCTCTTCTTCTTCCTGTTCGGAACCCCTCTCTTCCTCCTGTTGTTTCTTAGGGCAGTCTGAAGACCAATGTCCTTTCTCTCGACAATAATAACAGGTATCTTGACTTTTGTCTCTTTTGACACCTGTCTTGCTTTTTTGACGGTCTGGACATTCTGAAGACCAATGCCCTTTCTTCTGACATATATAGAAAGTATCTTGACTTTTATCTCAAAAGGAGGGGGAGTAGTCCCTCGGCTTCTCTGAAGAAAACCTTCGTATGACACCTCGCAAAGCTCTGATCAGAAGTTCGATCTGTGTTGGCTCTTCCATCCTTCTGGTGAAATGAATACTTGGAGGGAAGACACTGACCCTTTATATAGGCAAGACACTGGCCTGACATGAATATAAAGGAGACGATGGCGTTTCAAACGTAGTCATTTGACTTTTTGCAATCAAGATGAAACGATCGCATCATTTCGTGAAGAAAGGAGACGAAAGTAAGAGGCAGAAACGTGACCTATCGCCTCGCACGTTAGCTGAAGTCTTAGCTCAGATTCATGCCAGCGATTTTGAAGATGACATGAGTGAGCCAGAATGCGGGCCCAGAGAGTCTACACGAAACCAAAGTCCATCACCATTAAACCCTGAAAATTACTACTACATTCGAGAGACGGACAAACGCTCCTCTAGAAAATTTAGAATCACAGCCTACACTTACACGGTGAAGTTTAAAGATTGCAAGTCCGACGTACCGTTGGAGAATGCAAAAGAGTTCATCACTGATGTGTGGGATTCTTTGTTAACCACATTGAAACGGCAATGTCAAGCCAAAGAAGACAATCGCTTGAGACTTTCCCTTTATCACGACAGTCTGATGTCCCCCGCTTGGATCGAGTTTAGCAGTTCAGCAGAACTGACACCTTCCAAAGTCATCGACAAGATTCAACACGTACAACAATCCAACAAGTTTCACATCACCGATGGAAAAGCGACACTGTTCATGACCCCCGTTTCTTTTCCCCAACGGACAGGACGTAAAAAGGTGTTATTGGCAGACGACCATCGAAGCATTAAGTGCAGCCTCGTCCAAATTAACAACCCTCAAGACCAGATGTGTTTAGCCCGTGACATCGTGGTGGGACGAACGTATGCCGACAAGAACGACACGGTAGAATGGAAAAGAGCCTGGAAAACTATTCAACAATCGGACCCAGCCAAACAACGAAGAGAAGCAGAACTCCTGTTACAGCAAGCGGGGATATCCAAAGACACACCCTGTGGCATTCCTGAAATGCAAAAATTGCAAGACGTCTTGGCTCCACGCTACACGCTGAAAATGCACCGTCAAGAAGTACACCGACCTCTGTTGTGTCGAGGCAAGGATTTCAAAGACGGAAAATATATTCACGTCTATCATTACGACGAACAATTTGATGCCATTACCAGTATCACCCCATTCCTGGGCTACAGTTATTACTGTGAGAAATGTGACTATGGTTATAATAATCGAGAGCACCACAAGCATTGTGGATCGAAATGTGAGGGATGTTTAGACTCTAAAACCCTGTATTGACGAAGGACAAAAACGGGTGCACTGTTCAGCTTGTCAGGGCACTTTTGTCAGCCCTACCTGTTACCAACAACATTTGAAGACGCAAGGTTCACAGCGGAAAAGTGCTTGTCAACTCCTGAGATTGTGCCCTACTTGTGAACAAGGCGTACGTACCAATAGTGCCAAGGCACACGTATGTAAAGGAAAGAAACGATGCCACATTTGTCACCAAATCGTGGACTTGGAACACGAATGCTACAATCAAAAATACCATTCCAAACATCATGAGGAAGATGACCAGAAGAAAGGGAATTTCAACTTTTTCGATTTCGAATGCATGCATGAGACCGGCATTCATATTCCTAATTTCTGCGTGGCTCATCGAGCGTACGAGAAGTGCATCCAAGAACCTATCTTTTGTCAGTGCCCCCACTGTAGCAAGATTCCTGGAGGACGTGAAAAAATCTTTCGAGGACCGAACACGCTAGCTGAGACGTGGAGCCAATAGGACATCGAACATTATGGAAATTTCCATCGCTATGCCACGGTGATGGCTCACAATTTCTCAGGATACGATGGGCAATTTCTTCTCAAATACTATACGGAGCAAAGCATTGAACGTCCTAAAGTCACCTTCAACGGAGCCAAAATCATTTCCATGCAAATGGGACAAGTGCAGTTTAAAGATTCGATGAGTTACTTGGCCATGCCTTTGAGCCGAATGCCAAAAACGTTTGGAATGACTGAAATGGCCAAAGGCTATTTCCCACACTTTTTCAATGTTGAAGCCAATCAACACGACGTTCCTCTCCATTTGCCTGAGGCTCACTACTACGACCCCGACAACATGCGCACCGAACAATGAGAAGCTTTCTACGCTTGGTACCGCACTCATGCCTCGGACCCCTTCGACTTTCAGGACGAAATGTTAAAGCATTGTCGTTCCGACGTGGACATTTTACGGGGTTGCTGTGGAAAATTTCGAGAACTGTTCATGGAGGGATCGATCCTTTGAAAGAAGCCTGCCTCATTGCCAAAGCGTGTTCCTCAGTATACCGCCAACGATTCATGCCGGAGAAGACCCTGGCTGTCATCCGCCCTCAAACGACGAACTTTGTCAAACGTCAATACTCGGTCAAAGCTCTATGCTGGCTACATTACTTGTGTGACAAGGAAGACAAATGGATCCAACACGCCCGAAACGGAGGAGGTGAAAAGACCATCGGAACGTATTCGGTGGACGGCTGGGACTTAGAAATCTCCAAGATCGTGTACGAGTTTAACGGTTGCTTATTTCACGGATGTCTTATCTGCTACCCTCATCGTGACACTAAAAGTCAGTTTTTACAGCGTACCATGGAAGACTTGTACGAGGCTACTTGTCAGCGACGCTTAAAGTTAGAAGAGCAAGGATACCAAGTGGAGGAAATGTGGGAACACGAGTACGATCACCGTTTGAAAACTGATCCCGAGTTTAAACGTATCGTGGATAGTTATAAGCTGGTGGACCCAATGAACCCGCGGGACAGTTAACATGGAGGACGGACGAGCTACACCTGTTTGCTGTACCAAGCCGACGAGGAGAAAGAAGAAGAAATCAAATACTTGGACGTGTGTTTGTTGCATCCTTACATGTGGAAATATTGTCACTTTTCCGCAGGGCATCCGCAATTGCTGACGAACACATCGACCTGGACAACATTCGATAATACGAAGGATTGAACAAATGCAAAATCTTGCCTCCCACTGACTTGTGCCATCCCGTTTTACCTTACCATTGTCAAGGAAAACTGATGTTTCCCTTGTGCCGTACTTGTGCCGAAACGTGGAACCAAGACCAGCCTTGTCAGCACACCCAGGAAGAACGCGCCTTGACAGGAATGTGGGTCAGCGTGGAATTGTTCAAAACTCTGGACCTGGCATACCAGTTCTTAGAAGTGAACGAAATTTACCACTTTCCCAAGACAGAACAGTACCACAAAGGCGACCAAACTCAGAAAGGCATTTTCGCAGACTACGTGGATGCCTTTTTGAAACTGAAACAAGAAGCAAGCGGCTATTCTTCCTGGTGCCACACTCCCGAAGACCAAAACAAATTCGAAGAGAAATACTTGGAGTAGGAAGGAATCACTTTAGACCACGCGGAGAAAAACGAAGGTCGGCGATCGTTTGACAAAGTGATGTTCAATTGCATGTGGGGCAAAATGGCACAACGACCGTGTTTACCCAAGACGGAGTATTTGACAGAACCTTCCCGCTACTTTCAGATGATTCACGAGAAGAGCAAATACATGAAACACGTGGACGTCCTTCGTGAGGACTTAATCCTGGTCAATTATGAAGAAGAACTGGACTTTGTAGAAGCCGAAGAATTTGGAAATGTCATCATTGCAGCCTACGTGACAGCCCTTGCTCGCTTAAAATTGTACAAAGCATTACACCAATTACGAGATCGTGTGCTGTATTTTGACACGCACATTTGCATCTACATCGATCGCCTTTGTTAACGTCACCCTGTTATCGAAGGGGACCGTTTAGGAGTCTGGATGGGCGAGCACCCCAACGACAAGATTCTAAGTTTTGTTAGTGGCGGTCCTAAAAATTACGGCTACGAATACCGAGACCCACAAGGAGAAGTGCACACCGAGTGTAAAGTGATAGGATTGACTCTCAATTATCGCACCAGTCAAGTGGTGAACTTTGGGGTGCTGAAAGAAGCCTTGCAGTCTGGAGAGGATCGAGATTTTAAAGTGACCACCTACCAGCCTCACAAGATTGTACGTTTACCCACACACCAAATCGTCAGTCGAACTTTGGAAAAAGTCTATCAAATCGTGTGCTAGGAGCGAGTGAGACTTCCCAACCACTTCACTTTACCGTACGGTCAAGTCGATATTGGTCAGAATATAAAAAGGGACAACGTCCAAGACCGATAGTTTATTGTTACTACCAACACCAAGCGAGAAAGATGAATACTTTCGAACAGCAAATATCAAGCGAGAGAAAACTCGAGTGCGATGCTGTGCCTTGCGATTGCAGGGATGCCGTACGCTGTGTCCTCAGCGATTCAGTACCACATCGTGGGAACTTTCCTATGACTACTACCATACCTACCATGGAAAGTGATGACGTGAGTGTCAAACCTGATGGATGCTTAAGCGATGCCACTCGTTATCGTACACCTTTTCACTTTACTGGTTGTCGGTGTAAATGTCATCCTCCACGTGAAACCATGCGTCTACCACCCTAAGGATGTAATCCAAACCTAAGCAAACTCCTGCGTTTTTCACCATACCCTCATCGAAATGAACTTGTGAAAGAAGAATATGATTTACTTGTTTGTTTGCCTGAATACTGCGACTTTGAAAGTCGATTCCAAACCTTCCAAGGAAAGTGGTCAAAATATCCGGGAGGACCTACCCACGAAGAATTAGCCAGAGCCGGATTTATCTACTTAGGCGAAGGGGATAAAGTCAAGCGCTGCAGTTGCGGTGTGTCACTTCACCAGTGGGAACAGAAAAATTCCGCTTACTTGGAACATGCTCGATGGTCTCCTCACTGTCACTACCTACCTTCAGTGGGACCTTAGTAATTGAAGTGGCATACCATGTCGTTTAAGAAACCAGCTTGGCTAGGAGTCAATCGTTGGACAACACCTAGACAAGTATTTAAACCCCATTTACAAAATAATATTCAAAGATTACCAAACGAATTGCAAGAGATGATCTTCAAGGAATTTCGGCAGGGACTTGCTAGAGCAAGATCTCAGTTGGTGACTGAGAAACTTTTGTGTCGAGAAATTCACAAGAGAAAGTGACAAAAGTCAACAAATTTGTCAGATTTCTCTGGATCAAGTGTGCGTTCTTCCGAATATTCCGCTTTAGACCATTTACATTGGAAGATTTTAATGATATTCTTGACCGTTTCCTGCAGTGGCAGTGGCCAGAAATTACTCAGTACATCTGTCACTTTCGCTCTTGTAGGTATAAAAACTGACTACCATGCCACGGCCTTAATCATTCGTGATACTACAGATTCCGTGCAAGGAAATCAATGACAGTATTCAAACTGTGGAAGATTACCAATACTTATTACGAGAATTGTGTCCATTGAATTGGGGTCGACGTGTGGTATGTGTCTTAGTGATTTCCTTTCTGGGATTTCGTTTACCAGCCGATTCATTGTGGACTCTTTACGAACAGTACATACCACCCAAAACATGGTACCTTTAAATCTACACGAGAGACTCATTCTGTTAAAAGCCTTGCGTTTTCATCTCGATACTTCTCTACCTATATGGGAAAAAAGATTCGTCAACTTTTGGTCACTGAAGATGTTTACGACAATGTGTGTGTCACTTGTGACTTACACCCTCACTGGCAAGATGTACGTGACTGAAAAGTTTGGGCTTCGAGGCTTGGACAAAAGAAGTGGCACACTATGCCCAAGATTTGTGATCATAAATTCAAACGTTCAGTGAAAAAAGTAACTTTAAAACCTGTGTTAACTGTAGTGCCAGAAGATGAACCCAACACCGACACCGAGGAGAACCAGTCCCTTGAGGACATAACTGTCATCGACATCCCCGAAAGACCATTCCGAGAGGACGCCTGTGTGACTGTGCCAAGTGTAGAAACTGTAAGAACATTACAAACTGTCCCAACGATACCACACCTTGGTCACAAAAAACGTTGTACAGAGACTTGTTTATATTCCACTTTGATCGTTTTGATGTGTATTTTATCCATGTACTTAACCATTTGGCTTTTATATATTTTTGTCTTCCGAGTTGTTTTTCGTGTCCTGAAAAAGGTATAAAAACTCTTGTCTTGTCTGTCTTTGTGTCAAAAGTGACATTCCCTACACTATGGCTACCTCTGCTGTCTCTGCTCCCTCTTCCTTCACTTTCAAAGTCATCGACGAAAACTTAAATCGTGCCCGTTGGGAGGCCTTGTATGTTCTCAGCGATTTGTACGAAACGGAAAAATCACAACGGTACGGTAAGTTTTGCAACGACTTCAACTCTTTCACCAGAAAGCTTTAGACGAAACAGCTCTACCAACTCTGAAAGATTTTAAGACTCTGATGAAAAGTTCATCACCATCACTGCCACCCCAACGGTCAAGACAGACGCAACCCCACGGATGCATGAGGAAGAAGATGTACAAGAAGTCTTTCAAACACCGTCAGCAGCTCCCATCCCTAGTAAGATTGCAGCGTCCCTGTTGACCCCTTCCCCTACACCTCAACGAGAAGAACTCAGAACTTGGGTTAAAAAGATGATGTTCACTCCTCCTTCGACAGAAATGAAAAAGAAAGAAGTGAAACCAAAAGTGAAAAAAGAAAAGAAGACCAAAGCCATCCCATTACCACCACCACCACCACCACTACCTTCGACTTCTACCGTGGCACATCGGACACGTAAAGCCGTTTCAAAACCATCCCCTCGCCCCATCCAGAGTAGCATCAGCGAAGAGAGGGTGACTTGTTAAAAAACAATTCCTGATGGAGAAGGTGTTAGCCAGCATTTACTACGATCCAGCCCATCCTGCAGGTTACGTAGGAGTTCAGAAATTTTATCGTGCTGTCAAAACCCGACTGAAAAGTGTCCGTTTACCTCAAGTGCATTGATGGTTACAAGAACAAGCCGCGCACACCTTGCACAAACCCATTCGACGAAAATTTTCCAGAAGTCGCACCCTTGTGGATAGCATCGATCATCAATGGCAAGCCGATTTAGCCGATGTCTCTCATTTGGACACCTGCAATCGTGGCTACAAATATTTGTTTTTTGGGTCATCGACGTCTTTTCCAAATTTGCTTAGGTCGTGCCATTGACTTCCAAATCGAGCACTGATTTAGTGCTAGCCCTCAGACTGATGTTGAAACAGAGTGGTCGTCACCCTCTTCGATGGCAAACCGACCAAGGCACCGAATTTCTGAGCCAATTTTTCCAAAAGAATTGAAAAAACGAGACATTACTTTTTCCACCACCGAGAAACCAGAAATCAAGGCCAGCATCGTGGAACGTTTTCAACGCACCTCGAAAGAATGCATGTGGAAATATTTTACGCATCAACACACTCTCAAGTACATAGACGTCTTGCTGCACGTAGTCGAAGCGTACAACCAATCTTACCCAAGAAGTGACTCCCGACAAAGAAGTGACCATCTTTGAGCGCCTGTTTGGTACGTCCCCGACTGTAACTGTCCCCAACAAAGGTGGAGTGTTGACGACGGGAGATTGGGTGCGCATTGGCAAAACTAAACGCACTTTCGACAAAGGTTACTTACCCAACTGGACCACCGAATTGTTTCGTGTCACTGGACGAGTGCGTGGCCGTCATCCTGCCGTCTATAAATTGGAAGACATGAACGGGGAAGTGTTAAAATGAACGTTTTACTTGCCAGAGTTACAACGAGTGACCAAAAAGAAGACGAAGTGTACGACATCGAAAGCATTCTCGAACGAAGAAGCCGTACAGTGAGATAACGACGTATCAAAGAAGTCAAAGTACGTTGGAAAGATCCTCCCAGTTTTGATTCTTGGATCGACGCTTGCAAGTCATCGAGTAGACAAAGAAGTGACCATCATGCCCTTCAACACAGAAGCAACCGCTATCACTGCAGTGACCACTCCTTCTCCGAGTTCTTCTCTGCAAGATCTACAAAAGCAACCCTTGTGGGTGTGGTGTGGAGAAAGTGTGCCTAAAACGCAAATCGTCTTTTTCATTCAAATCTTTGTGGTGTATTGTGCCATCGGTGCTGCCATTGCTAATCTGAGTTTGCAACAAGGAGACAAACAATTGTGGACCATTTTACTCAGCAGTTGCATCAGTTACCTTCTTCCCAATCCTTCCCGAAAATATTCCCCTAACGGTAACAACGGGAGTCTTGCGTCCAACGTCAGTCACCCTCCCAATAGTCACAATAACAACCAGAATCGTCTTTTAGACGCTCCTCTGACCTCCAGCGACCCTTAGGGCACTAGAACTCTAGAATTATCAATAACCAATTTTACTTAATGTTACCCAATTACAGTTCCATGGAGGTGTTACCCAATAACACATTGTGCTGTTTCACGGCCAAATTACCTCAGGCCATCCAACTGGATCACGAAGCTCATCCGGAAGTGCCTTGGTGGAAATGATTCACCCTACACAAATCAAGAACATCATTGAAAATCAAAACACTTTTAGTTTGGAAGTTCATGACGAGCAAGTGCAACAAAACTTGGATGAAAGCACCACTGCAAGTGACTATGAAAACACAGAACCCCAAAATTAAACGGTTCACTTATCAGTTGAAAATTTCCCCAGGCTATTATTTTAGAAGAGAACATTTGGTGAACACGATTTCTGACAGGATCAATGGACAGTTTGGCAAAGCCTTGGAAAAAGCCAGAAAAAGTGTCACCCTCGAGCACCACAAAATTGCTCTTCGCTTGCTGGTCAAATTTTCAGACGACAAAGTATTGGCCATTACATTTTGTCCTGAATTGAATGACATTCTGGGTGGAGACCCCAAGTTGATCAAAATTAAAAACGATATACCAGCCATTACCGGCAACTTGGTTTTAACGAAGTATTTTCGATTCCCTGTAGAAATGAACCAAGGACTCAATTTGATCTTTGTGTACTCTGATGTGGTGGAGTACAACGTGGTGGGATACACCTCCGTACCGTTACTGCGGGTCATTCTTTTCATAGTGGATTCTGTCACAACCGCTGACGAGGAAGGTGGAAACACCTATCACGTTCACCGTGAATTTGTATATCCTCACTATTTGCCCGTCAGTAAGTCGTATTTCGACACTGTCAACATTACTATAAAAGGAGATCTTGGACAAAATATTCCATTCTCCAAAGGGAAAGTCACAATGAAACTCCATTTTCGAAAACGATTAATCTAACAACTTGTAAGTCATGTATCCTGTATACCAAGGAGTCGCTCGACAACAAGGACATGGTTTAGAAGATATGCTAAAATCTGCCTTTCGATCGGTGGCGCTTGTTTTGAAACCGATGGCGACACGAGGATTGCACGCCTTGAAAGATGCCGCTTTGACGCACGAAAACGAATTTCTCCAAAATGTCATTATCGACAACCAAATCCCAAAGAAGCTTTCTTGAGAGCAGGCACAAATGTCTTGCTTTAAACTGGAAAAGACATTTTGGGCCGACGAGAAACTCCTATAAATGCCACGGTCAGGCATTCCTGCTTCCCTGACGCCACAGCAAGGACAAGGCAGAAAGAGGCGACGACGAAGACACCCCTTCAGAGGACTTCATACTCCCAGAGCTAGAAGACCAGGAAAAGAATAATAGTGCGAGACTTAGCCGTTTTTCATTATGAAATCACAAACAGAGAAAGTAGAAATGATGCATCGAGAAAGTGGGAAACTACATCAGTTACACTTTGAGCAGAACGACCGCCAAGTATCCGATACGACGCGTGGAAGTGAAAACTTTCACCATTGCTGCTTGACTCCGATCCAAGATCGAAGATCATCTGTTCCAAGGACAGTTACCCAAACGTTTAATCGTTGGTATCGTTAGCAATGAAGCCCTCAACGGAGCTGTTACTGTCAATCCTTTCCAGTTTAAGCACTACAGAGTGTCCAAGATCGAAGGCAGACGCGATGGCAAAACCTTGTGTGCCAGATCTCTTCGAACCTACGTTTACGGAGAAGAATTACTTGAGATCGTACTTTTCCTTTTACGAAGCCACTGGACAGTTAGGGACCAACAGCAGCCACGGCATTTCGTACGAAGATTATGTAGGAGGTTACACGTTGTGGGCCTTTGATTTCACTCCAGACCAAGTCAGCGACGAGGGACATTTCCACCCTATAAAATTCGGTCATTGTGTGTGGAAGTTCAGTTTGGAGACGCTCTTGTCGAGAAGGTGAACGTCATCTTGTATGCCGAATTCGATAATACTATAGAAATCAACAGTTTGAGAGAGAAGTCATTCTAGGCTATTATAAGCTATGGAAGATCATAATCGCGCTCTGAACGGTGGAGAATCTCTGGAAATGGAATTGGAGGATACCGTGGAAGCCGTGGAAAAAGATGAAGGCATAGTGATGAGATCCAAATGACCAGAACAAGAACAACATTTAGTGTTCTGTTTCGCTAAACACCTGGCAGATAAAATTATGGAATTGATCAAGAAAGATTGTTATGGATGTCAAAACGATCATCCCAGTCAAATTCAACACGATTAATGTCTGATGCTGAGTCAAGAAGAAAAGTTGGACGAGTATTTGGACGATGCTTGGGGTCTCATCTCGGAAGAAACAGTGTTGCATCAGTGGTATAAAGACTTTCGTGATCATTCCTCTCCTCCATTGACTACTCTGAAGATCTATCGTATTGAAGCTCTCTTGCCCCAGAGTGCGGAGATGAAGCAAAGAAACGGTTACTTGTCCGAGATTTTCAAGCAAAATGTCAGAATTGAATTGATGACTTATCATTACGTGTGAAAAAAAAACCAAAAATGGATACCTGGGAACATTTTTACCTTTTGAAAAACAGTTCGTATACCTCTTCTTGGAATCCTGTCGTGTGTGCTAAAGATGAACGTCTTCATCGCAAACCTCAAGACCATCAAGCTTATGTCATCAACACGGACGAAAGTCATCTCCTAGGAACCCACTGGGTAGCCGTCTACTTTCCCCATGATACCTGTGTGGAGTATTTTGATTCGTATGGATTACCACCTTTGGAAGTCGACATCATCGACTTTATGGGAATAAACGTCCAGACGACACGATTCAATAATATGAAATTACTAGGCACAGATTCCATGATGTGTGGACAATATTGTGTGTATTTTCTTCATCAACGCAGTCTTGGATATCGCTTAGAATATTCAGTGACTTATCCTACTGTTCCTGAAGGAAACCGACAAAATCGGCAAAATATGAATAAACGTGTAACACAAACAAAACATAAAACTGGACTATGGCACAGGGCCAGCCATATGGCAGGTCGAAACAATCCACACAAAATACACACAAATTTGGACTATGGCACAGGGCCAGCCGAATGGCAAGTCCATAAAAACATTAATAAATAAAGAATGAAACCCTGAACTAAAGCAACTGCCAGCCAAAGGGCAAGTCCACTAAACAAAATACAAATCCAAAGGTATGAAGAAAATCGACAAAATCGGCAAATATGAATAAACGCGTAACACAGATTACATATACAAATGGCCTATGGCACAAAGCCGGCCGAATGGCAAGTCCAAACGCGCAACACAAAATACACACAAAAATGGACTATGGCACAGGGCCAGCCGTAAGGCAAGTCCATAAAACATAACAATAAACAAACAATAATACAATGGCAACTAGGCTTAAAACAATGGATAGCTACATGACGAGCCCAAAAACCTTAGACCAAAACTATTCCTACCCATCTCTGTCTTACTTTACCACTCCCTGCATGCACACCCACTAAAGCAGGTAGGCGAAAACACTAGGACAGCGACAATAGACAGGAAAGGAGGAGAAATGGAAGCAAGAGGTGGGGAAGAACCGGGGAAAATGGCTAAGACACGAAAAGATCACAGACCAAGTCATGACTCCGCTTTTCTCGGACGGACAAAGATATACCTACTACCACACAAACGGAAACAAAAGACCTACCAAATGGAGAAAACCAGGAAGCTCTACCTGCTACTCCACAAAAGGAAAATCTACCCCCACCCGGATAATGAAGCCAAGCAGATGTATGGGGCGCAAAACAGGTGCTAGGGAAAACATACTAGCAAACACCTGGGTGGGATCCTGACGTCAACAAGCCAGTGTTGACCAATGATTTCCCACTAAGACCCCGACGCCGAGGTGGAAAAGCGGGGGAACAAAAAAACACCTTTTTTGCTTTTTTGGGTCGGACAAGCAAAACTAACCAATTCGAGGGACAATTCCACCTCGCAGGAAGGTGCTATTGTCGTTCCAATTCGAACTGGCTAAACCGTGAAGTATCCGGCAAGCTCTACCCACTACTCCACAAATCAAAGGAAACCCCACCCCCAGTTTTTTTTTTTGGCCGGACAAGCAAGAGCTAACCAGTTCGAGGGACAATTCCACCTCGCAGGAAGGTGCTATTGTCGTTCCAACTCGAACTGGCTAAGCCGTGAAGTAGTCGGGAAGCTCTACCCACTACTCCACAAATCAAAGGAAACCCCACCCCCATGGAGCAGTCCAGGAAGGTCTACCTGCTACTCCAAAATTACCTCTCCTTTCACCCATCCGCACAGACAAACGTAAGCAAAGGGCATAAAACAGGTGCTAGGGAAAACATACTAGCAAAACCTGGGTGGGATCCTGATTTCAACAAGCCGGTGTTGATAAAAGATTTCCCACTAAAAGCCCTGATACCGTGGCGGAGATGCGGGGATAGTGGAGAGGAACCCCCTTTTTATTATAACCTTGAGAGTCTTCTTTTGGCTATCGAAGACCATCTTCAATAACAGCTCCGATCCTTTGGTTCCACCGTCAAAATTAACGACCAGTCAAAATTTGCGTGCTAAAAACGTGTGTGGGATGGCTAACACCCAGCTGATTGATACTCTTTCGGCAAATACACAAGTACGCCTAGTACACAAAATTCCAACTTTCTAATATATTTTAAAATATAAAACTAATTATATTAGGATAATTACACAGGTGACTTACACATCATTGGAATTGGGCTGTCCATTAGTATAACTGGACAAAATCTGACCAGAAAGGTAGGTCCTGGCGTTTGGGGAGTACACAACACCGCGAGTCTCTTCCCGTGTCGTTTGGCGCCCCTTTTCCGGGCTCCTTCCCTCTTTTCCCGCTGCCAGACATGAATCAAAAGTGCGGCATAGCACATAAACACGGAGCTGTGATGGCACCATCCTCACAGCCCTGACCAATTCAAAAGCCCGACCCTCGGGCATTAACCAGTCGCGAAAGCACTGAGTATGCATAGGCGACTTAAATCCTGCGTTAGTTAGTTATTTAGTCTGACCAGGATTCATTCAGGCAAGAGACATCGAGGGAGCAACATCGGAGCGCTAGCAGCTGTTCTTCGATAAGGGTGGAGGAGGGCTGGAGAAGCCTTCTGCACGTGCAGCCTACAGAACAAAGTGAATGGCCTATGCAGTACAGCAACCCGATAGTCAACCTTCCGACCAACCCGTCGACAATTTCCTTCGGCATAACATCTACGAAGACGATAAAAATGGCAGCTGGTGTCTTCAACTGAGCAGATAGGGAGCTAGTGAAGGGACACCATAGGGAGTTTGACGGGAGGTGACTGAGCGAGGCTACCGCCAGAGACGGAAGGAAAAACCAGCCTGTTGCCACCAGCCTAACAGATATGGAGTCACACGCAGGCGTCCCGCTGCCCACACTCCGCAGTTTCCAGAGAGGGCTACCTCAAGTCTGAAATGGTGCCGGCGGACGAGAGGATGCTGCCCATACTCCGGAGAGCTCCCGAAATGGATTCGGAATTGAAAAGACCGAGCAACCATTCAATTGCCTGAATGAGTTATACGGTTTTCTATTTTGCTTGAAAACCGTTTTTGATTATATCTCTATGTTGTAGCACAAATTTGATCCTTTTGTTGCCACTATCAAATTTACTCTTAGATTAAAATGCGTGATACAAAAATACACTAGTCATTTTGACTTAGCTGATTGGCATATTTCAGAAATATTTATGTACACTTTGTACACTAAATTCCAACTTTGAATGAAATTCTAATGAAATTTTGTAACTTATTTTATATTAGCTCATTGCACAGGTGGCTCACACGGTATTGGTTTAATATTTATATGTTCATTAGTGCAACTGGACTGAATTTAAAAATAAGTACGGACTGGCGTTTTGGGGCGTACACGACATCCATTGCTTAGCTTCGCGCCGGCTTCCGAGGCCCTTACCTCCTTTTCCACACTCAGATCTCGTACCAGGAAGGAGATGTGGGACTATTCCTACCCTTCCAAAATTCAGGTGTCCCGTTGCGACGTCATAGTTGCTGACCAATCGCGACTGGCGTCACAAACTGCTTCGGTAGACACCTGATAGCGCTGACTAAAATTTCTTGAGTGTGTGGTGGGTCCATTCCCACTCAAGAATGCCTCAGAGAGCTAGCTGGTGCTGTGGCGGATTGGCATGTGGGTGCATGGTATAACACGCTGAAAGTGCGGGCTGGATAACCATACGTGGCAGAAGAAACATAGCCCGGTGATTCCTGCATGCCAACGAATCTTCTCTATTTACTGAGGAGTCTGCTCTTGAGGTTAAAAGTTAATTGCACTTTACCCTTCAGTATCCAAGTCAATGTTTCAGCTAGTGTACTCACTCTGGTCGTTTGGGGCTTAATTGGCTCAAATAACTGACCTGATGGCACATTTAACTGCACTCCTTGAGCGCAGTAAAGTCTGGGGGATGAGGCACTGATTCCTTCCCCCAGAATAATTTAACATTCTGCTTTGCAGAAATTAAACAGTGGCACATACCCGGTAAGGGTGCACGCCACTATAATTCAATGTCCAGTCCGGTCCAGTCTGACCAGGGATTCACCCAGTGGACGTCAAGGGAGCAACACACCGGAGCGCAGCCTGCATTGTCGTATGGGGAAGAACAGGAGGAGGGGGCAGTGCTGTACCAGTACTTCCGAATGGGTGGAGAAGGGAGCGGGAAAAGTGTGCTGCACATGGGCCATGATTAACAAAGAAGAAAAAGATGCGTGGCCCCTGTATGTGTAGCACGCCCGCAGCGACCTAACTTCCAACTCATCGACACAATGGCTCACCTACCCACCAAACGACTTTGAAACATCAAACCTTGCTCGTCTGGCGCAAATTAGTACAGTACAAATGCTGATACCGGAAAGCCAACATGACTGGACAGGAATGGCGGTCTTCGTCTGCGGTTTAGGGTGTTGGCCACGGATGGAAACTAGCCAGTCTGAAGACCAGGAAAGTCCAAATCCGGAAAAGCCTTGACGTCCTCGGACTCGGATTGAAAGACCGAGCAACCTATCAGTTTTGCCTGGGTGAATGTAGTAGGTTTTCATTTTGGCTCGAAAACCTTTTTGACCATAGCTCTATGTTGTAGCTATAATTTGATCCTTTCGTTACCACCATCAAAATTTACTCATATTTATTATGCGTGATACAAATTGTATTATTCATTTCGATTTAGCTGATTGGTAAATTTTATAAATATTTATGTACACTTTGTACACTAAATTTCAACTTTGAATTAAATTTTCATGAAATTTAGTAACTTATTTAATTTGGTTAATTGCACCGGTGGCTCACACATTATTGGATTATTTTATATGTCCATTAGTACAACTGGACTGAATTTGGAAATAAGTAGGGACGTGCGTTTTGGAGCGTTCACGACATCCATGGCTTCGCATCGCACCTGCTGCCGAGACACTTTTCCACCTTTTTCTCACTCGGACGCTCGTACTAGACCGAGATGTGGAACGATTTCCACCCGTCTAAACACCAGGTGCCCCTATGAGACGTCATAGTAGCCGACCAATCGCGACTGACGTCTCATACTGCCTCGGTTGACACCTGGTAATGTTGTAGTTCGGACTGCACACTAAATTTTCTTGAGTGCGTGTTGGGTCTATTCCCCCTCAAGATGGCCTCAGAGCACTAGCTGGTGCTGTGGCGGAGTGGCATGAGGGTGCATGGTATAACATGCTGCATGGGCGGATTGGAGACCCTACGAGGTGAAGAAAACAGGTCCGGTATTTCCTGCATGCCAACGAGTCTCCTCTTTTATTGAGGAGTGTACTGTTGAGGTTAAAAGTTAAGCACTTTACCCTTCAGTATTCAAGTGAATTCACCAGCTGAGGTATTCAATCAGGTCGTTTGGGACTTAGCTGACCCACGACCTGATGGCAAATTAACAGCACTCTTTGAGTGCAGTAACGCCTGGAGAATGTGGCACGAATTCCTTCCCCCAAGAATAATTAGCAGCCTGCTGTGCAGGCATAAACAAGAGGCACGCACACTTATGTGCGAAAGCCTCTATAATGCAAAGTTCTCTCTCTCAGTCTGACCATCCATTGTTAATACGTCCACCTATGAGGATGCCTTCAAAACTAGTCAAGCTGAACGAAGTCAACATGAAGTTACACCGAGTCAGGCAAAACCTGATACCAAAGCCTGATAGAGAATGTCAGGATGTTGAAAGTGGTTGAAAACCTGAAAGAAAAGGTCTTCAGAGAGGAAATCAAGAAGGAGCAAGAAGAATGGACGGAGAAGTACAGACTTCAGAAGCAGAGAGAGCAGCAGCAGTAACAGAAGCAGCAGGAGCCAGACAAATGTTTTGTCGTCTGCCCTTGTGGATACGAAAGAGTTCTCCTTCCGCAGAAGCAATCCTTATCCTGTGGGAAAGCTTGCCGCCGACGGGGACGCAATCTTAGACGTTAAGAGATTGCCATAACTCCCCGAACAAAACAGCCCTTTTCAGGGCTACCCAACCCTCTAGGAAAGGGATACTAGTCAAATTGCCAATTGTATGTTAGTAAGTTAAAAAATAGAAGTGTGTCTATAACCACTTCGCTTCTTTGTTTTATGTGGAAAAGATAGAAGTGTGTCTATAAGCACTTCGTTTCTCTGACTAGTCAGACAGTGTGTGTTAGTATATAGGTGAAAAAAGTGAAAGTAAGTATTTTTTTAGGTCCGGGAGTTCCATGTTATGGATAGTGGAGTGGTATTGTTATTATTTGTGTCAGGGAATGTTTTTCTTCACATCCGTGCTTTAGGGATATAAAGCGGAGCGTTCGTCAGTCAGTCTGGCTACCCATCTTGACGTATCAACAAGATAAAATGAGTAGAATTTCAAAGTTACTATAACTTCAAATGCACCTGGAGTATGCCAGACTTTTATTGGATGAGCTGGCCATGGAGGCGATACAGGAGGAAGCCAAGATAGAAGTGGAGGAGGAGAAGAAAAAGAAGGAAGAGGAGAAGGAAAAGAAGAAACAAATGATCCTGCCTCACCTCATCCTTAGGCCAGTGTGTGAGGTCAAGCCTGAGGTGAGGACACTTCCACAGCCAGTACCAGCATCACAACCACAAGAAAGGCAGCTACAACCAGTACAATCCCCCAGACAGAAAACTGTGAAGAGCCACAGAGACCTCATCATACCCGGATCTGGCGTAGAAGACTGAGGGAACATGTCTTCACTATCCCACAAAGTGAAGACTGGGAGAGTGAAGCTAATCAACCCTCCAATGCGCTCCCAAGAGAAAGATTGAACTGGGAGCAGGGCTGAAGCAGACGTTGTATCTGTGGTGCCAGGCCTGGGAGATGTCATCATTAACCGGGTGCATCTGAATTTAAAAGAAAAACAGCCCTTCCAGATCTCTAGAAAAGAGAGACTGATCAATTGCCAATTTGTGTAAATGTGGAGTAGTGTGACTATAAACACTAACTCCTTTACTGATGTGTGTGTGTATGTTTGTATGCGTGTGCGTACGTTTGTGCGTTTGTATGTGTGTTGTTGTGCGCGCGTACCTATGTGGACAGTATATAATGGGATATTTTCTTCCCTTGTGTGTGGATAGTAGATATTGGGTTATTTTCTTCCCCTTCTGTGTGGATAGTAAATATTTGGTTATTATCTCCCCCTTCTGTGTGGATAGTAGATATTTGTGTGGATAGTATATAATGTTTTTTTTTTCCCTCCCCTTTCTGTGTGGATAGTAAATATTGGTGTGGATAGTATTTAATGGGGTTTTGTCTTCCCCTTCTGTGTGGATAGTAAATATGGGGTTATTTTCTTACCTTCTGTGTGGATATTATATAATATGTGAAGTTATTGTAAGGAATGTTTTCCTTCACGTCCGTGCTTCAAGTATATAAAGCATCATAAGCAGAAAAATTATAGAAAAATGGCAACAAGAATGGGATGGCTGCCCAAAGGGACGTACACTATATTCCATAAAAAACCCCCCCCCAAAAAATAAAAAAAGCAGGAATGCCAAAGCACAAAAACTAGATAATAAACACCACCAAAAAATCATTAATAGAATTAAAACTGGAATAACTTTATTAGCCAGCAGTTTTGGAAAATACATACCAACCAACAAGGATTGGGGCCCCTATTGCCTTCACTGCTCAACCCCTGAGAATTTATAGCACGTCTTCAATGTGTGCCATAAATACCAGACACATAGGGAGGCATTTACAACCCTACAGAAGTCCATAGGCTCTCCATCAACATACCCGGATTTCTTGGAGCATACCAATCCCAACCTAAACCAAAATATTTTGTATTTTCTTCAGGACATAGGTAAGCAAGGAAAAATCTAAATACAGATTTTTCGACCTCCATTATAATAACCCCCACTGTTGCTAAAATACAGTCCAACACCCCTAACAGGTTACTACAAGCAATACTATGAACGAAATATCATGAGGAACAGGCCTTGTGAAAATACAGATGGAGCAGTCCCACTTGTGAAGGGTGCTGAAATTCAGGCCGCATAGAGCTTGATTACGCCTGTGCGCGTACCTAGACCCGACACTTGCCGGACTAGCTTCTCCTGTCCTTATATGCCTGACCCATTACCCAATTGGTAACTGAAACTTAACGTAAATGACACTAGAATACCTCACTAGCGCTATTATTATTCTCCCAACCCATCAACTAACCATAACAGGTCCCACAAGCAATGCAATCAGTTAACAACAGCCATGCAATGCATTTAGTAACAGGAACGACATATCACGATGAACAGAGCTTGTGAAAACGCAGACGGAACGGTCCATCTCGTGAAGGGCGCGGGGATTCAGGTCGCATAGGGCCTGGTTACGCCTAAGCGTGTACTTAGACCCGACACTTGCTGAACTAGTTCCTCCTGTATTTATACGTCTGATTCATGACCCAGGACCACAAGTTGCATAAAATAGCAATACAATAGAAATAATCAGTTCAATGAAACCTACTACAAGCCATTAACTTAAGTAATGTTCATAACGATAAGAAACCATAAATAAAAGTAAACTTCTAGATAGGTACTAACAATCTCATTAATACCTCTACTATCTTTTACTCCACCACTAAGACGAAGGGCGGAAGGAAGTATAAATTCACCACAACTCAACAAAATGTCCATCAAAAAAACATATATAAGGTGGCCAAAACCCCAAGCCATCAGGTCCAGACGCACAATGTGGCAACGATTCGAAATAACACAGTAGCCTATTATTAAGGACCCCAGCTAAGATTATAAGGTAGTCAAAAACCCAAGACCATCAGGCCCTACTGCACAATGCGGCACACTAACAAGACATAGGTCACAGAACTCCCCAACTAGAACTATAAGGTGACTAAACCTCAGTTATCAGGACCACCGCACAATGCGGAAAATAGTACAACCATACTAAATTAAAATAAAAATATTAACTTCTAAATAAACAACTTCAATCTATCCCGCTTCGTCTAATCTTATACTCGATGTCAACAGCACAGAGTATCGTTATTCAAAATTGCGACAGGACGCCATTTTTAACTTTCGGAATAATGGGACCAAAAAATGATCCCGGATGTTCAAAAGCAACTCCTTTTCCGTCAGCATCCCTCCTGCTTTCCCTCGACCGGACATTCAATTAATCAGTCCCCAATGCACTTGATCGGCATGAGTGAGTGTTGGATTCATTCCCACTCATGTTAGCCCTACATACAGGTCGATTGTAACTTTATTGTCCCACGACCTGTTGGCTGAATTAAATAGCACTCTTTGAGTGCTTTGATGCGCTGGGGGATGAGACACTATTTCCTATGTTAACGGAATGGTGTTAACAAAAAACTGTCTCGAAAAGATGCCTATTCTCACTTGCCTAAAAAAATTGTTAGTCGAGTTTTTGTGTGATAGATTTATGTCGATAAATCTATGTGTGATATGTCTATGTCTCTAACCCTGTCTCTAACCACGCTTCTATGTCTATGTCTTTATTGTGTTTGTACGTAGAGTAACGCGTATTCAGGTCAACCCCTTGCCACATTGTTTCGCCCGATTGAGGTCAACCCCTTGCAACATTGTTACCATTGTTTCCCCAGTGTCCAGAATAGTTAATGAGGGATGTGTAGCTTCAATGGAAAACCCAGTTAAGAAGGTCGTGGGGCTGTATAGCGTCAATGGGAAATCCAGTCAAAAAGGTCGTGGGGCTGTATAGCGTCAAAGATTTACCCTGGGCCACTATAGCGTCAAGGGAAAGTTGAAGATAGGTTGACTTTTATATAGGTACAATAGGAATGGAACAGGTAGGGTGACATCACGGTCCTGGACATTGGCAACAAACAAACAAACAAACAAGGAAACAAAGACACACATATAGGGCAAAGTGAGTACATCTTTTCTAGGCAATGGAGTGGCCCTTAAAAGGGCCTTTTGGTTCTTCTATTTTCTCCACTTCTTCCACCATCTCCTCACTTTCTCTATAATTCCTCTCTTCTTGTTCTTTTCATTCTCTGACCTACAGTCAGGATGTTCCATTGATCTAAACTTTTCTTGTACCTTTATCCAGTTTTTATTCAGTCTGTCAAAGTCCTCTTTTTTCTTTCTGATTTCTTTTTTCTTTCTCTCCTTAGCCCAAGTATCTTTTATCTTCTACATCTCCTCTTCCAGCAACTTTCTAATCATTTCTTCTGCTTTCTTTAGTTGGTTTAATCCCCACTTCACAAATGACCACTCTGTCAAATTCACTATTTCTTGTGAAAAGTACCTCACTTTGATAACACCATCAAGGGTCTGCTTCAATGTTCCTACTCTAACACACTTAGGCTTAATAAAGCCTCTTAATTTCTCCACTTCCTCCTCTATCATGTCGTTCACCAGATCTCTCCCTATTTTCAGACTGGTCACAAAGTCTAGGCTGCCTGGATAGTTCCGTTCATTTTAAAGTCTTCCCACCACATAGGCTGCATCCATTATCCAGTACCAACTGTCTTTCAAGTGCATCGCACGGGTCTTCTTCTCTTCCACAAACTTCGTCTGACATCTGGATCGTAGATAAAGACTCGCTTCAGACAGCCATACCATTCCACATAGATCCTTCGTTTTCAAAGGGCCGTCTCTGTAATCTTGATGATAACCCATGATGATACATGGGATAGTCCGGGTTGAACAGCATCGACGATAGGAGGGTAGACGATTCTATGTTAGTCCACATCTTGTGACGAGAACAGGTGAATGGAATGAGATGGACAGCGGTTATTTATAGCGAAAGAGCGGATCGAAACGGATTGAGTTTTTTTTCACCAATCCTAGCACGCATTAAGAAATTCAGTCACAGTGCAGAGTTTGTCTTCCAATCCGAAGAGAACTACCTGTGACATTCCTTAGCGTCTGTGCGCAATGAATCAATGTGGCATTGTTAGAACATGACGGAAACTACGAAGACGATGAATCGGGGTGCACCGGCTGTGGAGACGAGGAGTGATGGCATAGCAGCAGCTACTAAAACAACTATAATACTACTTCCAGAAGAGAACGATTTTAATTGGGATTTAGCGGATTTTCTCTCTTCACAAGAATTTGTTCCGGTATCAGCACCTTCTCCGCTTTCTCCTTCCTTACCGTACGTCGAGGATTTTAAACAGAGGCAGAAAGAAGAATTGGAGAAACTTTTGCAACAGCAGAAAGAAGCAGAACAAGCCTTTCTCATTCAACAGCAACAGCGAGAAGAAGAGGTAAGAAAAAAACGACAGGAAGAAGAAGAAGCAGAGAAACAAGGTCTAGGAGAGAAGGGGGACAGTGAAAGTCAAACGGTGACGGTACTCTTAGACATTTTGGCAGAGTTAAGGAGTCTAACAGAAATGTATCAGAGTTCTTTAATACGACCCAAGAGAAAAAGACCTTCCCGGGCCAAACACTCCAATCCTGTTAACACTCCCACTAAATCTGAGATACCAACACTAGTGATTTCTACCAAATCATCGACAGGAGCAGGTCAAGAAATAGGTCTTGGCCATGGCAAAGGGATACGGCAGTTAAAGCGCATTACCTCCCGTTCCTGAGTTTGTTTTATTTTATTTTTTGAAACAAACCACAAATCTCTCTCGAAAAGACACTACTCAATGTATGCCAAAATAAAGTAAAACTCAAACCCCTTTTTTCCTATGATGTACTTGTGTGAGTGTGTGAGTGTAGGTCCTTATGATTATAAAAATCAAAACCAAGAGACACTTATGTTTTTCTTTCTGGTATATTCTCTGGTACAAATTACAATGAAATTTTACAACACATCACTTTAAAATGTTCAGTTGTCTTCTTCTTTTCATTTCACTCTCTCTTTTTTAGAATTTCTTCACTGTCACAGGTTTCTCCTCTTCTCCCTCACTTTCTTCTCGTCTTTTCTTATCTTTCTGAACGTGTTTGGGTTCTTCCTTTTCGGATGGTACATGTTCGGAACCCCTTTCTTTCTCCTGCTCCTGTTGTTTCTTAGGACAGTCTGAAGACCTATGTCCTTTCTCTTGACAATGATAACAGGTATCTTGACCTTTGTCTCTTTTTAGGATTGTCTTACTTTGACGTTGTGGACATTTAGAAGACCAATGCCCTTTCTTCTGACAGATATAGCAAGTATCTTGAATTTTATCTCGAAAGGAGGGGGAGTAGTACGTCGGCTTCTCTGAAGAAAACCTTCGCATGACGCCTCGCAAAGCTCTGATCAGAAGTGTGTTGACTCTTCCATCTTTCTGATAGGATTGAGAGTGAAATGAATACTCTGAAGGAAGACACTGACCCTTTGCAGAGGGAAGACAGTCACCTTATATTTATATACAGGGGACCATGCCGATTAAAATGTAGTCATTTGACATTTTGCAATCAAGATGAAACTATCGCACCATTTTGTGAAGAAAGAAGACGAAAGTAAGAGGCAGGAACGTGACATATCGCCTCGCACAGTAGCTCAAGTCTTGGCTCTAATCCATGCCAGCGATTTTGAAGATCACATGAGTGAACCAGAATCCGCACCTTCTACGTCTGCATCCAGACCCAGAGAATCTACACAAAGCCAAAGTCCGCCACCAGTAACGCCTGAAAAGTATTACCACATTCGAGAGACGGACAAACGCTCCTCCAGAAAATTTAGAACCACGGCCAACATGTACACGGTGAAATTTAAAGATTTAATGTCAAACGTACCGCTGGAGAAAACAGAAGGGTTCATCACTGATGTGTGGGATTCTTTGTTAACCACACTGCAACGACAATGTGAAGCCAAAGAAGACGATGGCTTGAGACTCTCCATTTATCACGACGGTTTGAAGACACCCGTTTGGATCGAGTTTAGCAGCCCAGCAGAATTGACACCTTCCAAAGTCATCAACAAGATTCAACACGTACAGCAATCCAACGACAAGTTTCACATCACAGATGGAAAAGCGACACTGTACATGACCCACGTTTCTCTTCCCAAAGGAACCGGACAACACAGAAAAGTGTTATTGGTGAACGACCTTCGCAGAACCAAACACAGTCTCGTTCAAATTCACAACCCTCAAGACAAGATGTGTTTGGCCCGTGCCATCGTGGTGGTGCTGACAAAAAACAACACAGTAGAATGGAAATGACCTGGGACAACATTCAAAAATAGAACCGAGGCAAACAACGAAGAGAAGCAGAACTCCTGTTACAGCAAGCTGGCCTATCTAAAGACACATCCTGTGGCATTCCTGAAATGCAAAAATTGCAAGACGTCTTAGCTCCACGCTTCACCTCAAAAGTGCACCCTCAAGAAATGCGCTAACCTCTGTTGTTTAGAAGCAAAGATTTCAAAGACGGAAAATACATTTACGTCTATCATCACGATGAGCATTTCGATAACATTACCAGTATCAAGGGATTCCAGGGATACAGTTATTATTGTGAGAAATGTGACTATGGGCATAACAATCGAGAGCAACACAAGCATTGTGGATGGAAATGTGAGGGATGTTTGGCCTCTAAACCCTGCCTTGGCGAAGGACAAAAACGAATGCATTGCCCAGCTTGTCAGCGAACTTTTGTCAGCCCAATCTGTTACCAACAACATCTGAAGATGCAAGGTTCACACCAGAAAACTGCTTGTCAGCTCCAGAGATTGTGTCTTATTTGTGGACAAGGCATACGTACCAATAGTACCAATACTAACGTATGTTCAGGAAAGAAACGATGTCACATATCTCACCAAATCGTGGCCTTGGAACACGAATGCTTCATCAAAAAATACCAACCCCAACAGGAGGAAGAAGAAGATGACCACAAGAAGAAAGGCAATTTCATCTTTTTTGATTTCGAATGCATGCAAGAGACCGCATCCACATTCCTAATTTCTGCGTGGCCCATCGAGCGTACGAGAAGTGCATCCAAGAACCGATCTTATGTCATTGCCCTCACTGTAGCAAGATTCCTGGAGGACGTGAAAAAATCTTTCGTGTACCTAACACGCTGACCGATTTTGCCCAATGGATCTTAGACATTATCGACGAAACGTGGAGTCAAGAGGGCATCGAATATTATGGAGATTGCCATCGCTATGCCACGGTGATGGCTCACAATTTCTCAGGATACGATGGACAATTTCTTCTGAAATATTGCACGGAACAAAGCACCGAACGTCCTAAAGTCACCTTTAACGGAGCCAGATTAATTTCAATGCAAGTGGGACAAGTGTAGTTTAAAGATTCGATGAGTTGCTTGGACATGGCTTTGAGTCGAATGCCTTAAACATTTGGAATGACAGATATGGCTAAAGGATATTTCCTCACTTTTTCAATACCAAAGGCAATCAACACACCATTCTACCCCATTTGCCTGATGCTCAATACTACGACCCCGACAACATGTGCACCGAACAATGAGAAGCTTTCTACGCTTGGTACCGCACTCACGCCTCGGACCCCTTCGACTTTTAGGACGAAATGTTAAAACATTGTCGTTCCGACGTGGACATTTTACGGCGTTGCTTTGGATAATTTCGAGAATTGTTCATGGAACACGGAGGAATCCATCCTTGGAATAAAGCCTGCACCATTGCCAAAGGGCGTTCCTTAGTGTACCGCCAACGATTCATGCCGGAGAAGACCCTGGCTGTCATCCGCCCTCAAACGACGAACTTTGTCAAACGTCAATACTCGGTCAAAGCTCTATGCTGGCTACATTACTTGTGCGACAAGGAAGGCAAATTGATCCAACACGCCCGAAAGGAAGGAGGGGAAAAGACCATCGGAACGTATTCGGTGGATGGCTGGGACTTAGAAAACCCTAAGATCGTGTACGAATTTAACGGTTGCTTATTTCACAAATGTCCGATCTGCTACCCTCAACGGTACGCCCAAAATCAGTTTTTACAGCATACCATGGAAGATTTGTACAAGGCCACTTGTCAGCGACGCTTAAAGTTAGAAGAGCAAGGATACCAAGTGGAGGAAATGTGGGAACACGAGTACGATCACCGTTTGAAAACCGATAGCGAATTGAAGCGCATTGCGGAATATTACAAGTTGGTGGACCCACTGAATCCATGGGATAGTTTGTATGGAGGACGGACGAACTCCACCTGTTTGCTGTACCACGTCGACGAGGAGAAAGAAGAAGAAATCAAATACTTGGACGGACGTGTATTTGCGTCATCCTTACATGTGGAAATATTGTCACTTTTTCGCAGGGCACCCGCAATTGCTTACGGAACACATCGACCTGGCAGAAATTCGACAATACGAAGGATTGATTATATAAAAAAGGCTTGCCTCCCACGGACTTGTGCCATCCCGTTTTACCTTACCATTGCCAAGGCAAACTGACGTTTTCCTTGTGCCGTGCTTGTTCCGAAACTTGCAATCAAGACCAACCTTGTCAGCACACCCAGGAAGAACGCGCCTTGACAGGAATGTGGGTCAGCATGGAATTGTTCAAGCTCTGGACCTGGGATACCAACTGTTAGAAGTGTACGAAATTTACCACTTTCTCAAGACAGAACAATACCACAAGGGTGAGGAGATTCAGAAAGGCATTTTCGTAGACTACGTGGATGCCTTATTGAAACTGAAACAAGAAGCAAGCGGCTATCCTTCCTGGTGCCACACACCCAAAGACCAAAAACAAATTTGAAGAGAAATACTTGGAGCAGGAAGGCATCACTTTAGATCACATTGAGAAAAACGAAGGTCGGCGATCGTTTGACAAAGTGATGTTAAATTGTTTGTGGAGAAAAATGGTACAACGACCGTGTTTACCCAAGACGGAGTATTTGACAGAACCTTGCCGCTACTTCCCGATGATTCACGACAAAACCAAATACATGAAACACGTGGACATCCTTCGTGAGGACTTGATCCTGGTCAATTACAAAGAAGAACTGGACTTTGTAGAAGCCGACGAATTTGGAAATGTCATCATTGCGGCCTACGTGACAGCCCATGCTCGTTTAAAATTGTACGATGCCTTACACCAATTACGAAATCGTGTGCTGTATTTTGACACGGACAGTTGCATCTGCATCGATCGCCTTGGTCACCGTCACCCTGACATCGAAGGAGACTGTTTAGGAGTCTGGATGGACGAGCATCCCGACGAGAAGATTCTAAGTTTTGCTAGTGGCGGTCCCAAAAATTACGGCTACGAATACAGTGATCCACAAAGAGAAGTGCACACCGAGTGTAAAGTGATAGGATTGACTCAATTATCGCACCACTCAAGTAGTGACCACCTACGAGCTGCACAAGATTGTACGTTGAGCCACACACCAAATCTTCCGTCGACCTTTGGAAAAACTATCAAATCGTGTGCCAGAAGCGATTGCGGCGTTCCAACCACTTCACTTTACCGTACGGTCACACTGGTATAAAAAATGGTTGCAAGACGATAGCCACCAACAAGAAGGATGACTTCGACACAGCAAGAATCGAGTGAGAGACCCACCGTGAACTCCAAGTTCAAATAATACAATTTTCCTGTCTTCTTGCCTGACTATTGTGATTGTGCCAGTCGATTGGAAACGTTTAAAAAATGGCCCACGGATAGGGAAGGAGTACATACCTCGAACGTTTTAGCTAGAACTGGATTTGTCTACTTGGGACCTGAGAGTGAATTGGGATACGAAGTACAGTGTTTCAGTTGTAGTCTGACGTTGCGTGTGTATCAATGTATCTATAAAGATTCAGCTATTCTGGAACATACTCGATGGTTTCCGGACTGTCCTTACCTTTCTATGGCCTTTCCACCCATCACACTACGGTACATTTGTGACGGTACCTTAGAGAAGATAGTACTCTTATCCAGGAAGAAAAAAGGAAGACTTCCAAAACTAGGCATAAAAAGGAAAGATTTACAAGCTCGAGACTTCATTACGGCTAGTATAAAAAGGGAAAACGTCCAAAACCGATAGTTCAATGTAATTGCAATTGCTAAGCGAGAAAGATGAATCCTTTCAAACAGGCACAATTCAAGTTCGGTGATTCTCAAGTGGAGTGCGAAGTTGTGCCTTGCGATTGCAGGGATGTCTTACGCTGTGACCTCAGCGATTCAGCACAACATCATGGGAACTTCGTTATGACGACTACTACTACTACTACTACTACTACTACTACTACTACTACTACTACTACTACTATTACTACTACTACATCCACCATGGAAAAGTGATGCGGTGCGTGTGAAACCTGACGGACGCGAAAGCCATGCCACTCGTTATCTTGGACTCTTTACTGGTTTTTATCCTCAACGTAAAACCATGCGGCTACCACCCAACGGATGTCATCCATGCCTTAGCAAACTACTGCGGGTTTCACCATACTTGTGAAAGAAGAATATTCGTTCCCTGTGCGTTTGTCTGAATACTGCGACTTTGAAAGTCGTTTCCAAATCTTCCAAGGAAAGTGGCCTGAAAATCTAGGAGGACCTACCCCCGAAGAATTAGCCAGAGCCGGAATTATATACTTGGGCGATGGTGATAAAGTCAAGCGCTTCAGTTGCGGTGTGTAATTTCACCAGTGGGAACAGAAAGATTCAGCTTACATAGAAAATGCTCGATTGTCTCCGCACTGTCACTAACTACCTTTAGTGGGACGATCTCAGTAATCTCTTCATGGATATTTTACAAGAGAACATTCGTAGTGTGCCTGTGGAGTTGAGAGAACTCATTTACCAAGAGTTTGTCAAAATACAAGCCAAACGCAAAGAACAATTGCATCCTTTACGTCACGATGTTGGAACAATTGGTACCTGAATGGAATAAGAGGAATGATTCATTTCAAAGCATTCCATTGGTCAGACATTGATGAATCACGTGAAATTCATAAAGTTTTGGATGCCACTCATTCTACTTACAAAGTGACAATAGTACACCGAATTCCAACGGTAGAGTTAGAGGATTACCAAGCTCTTTTACACGAACAAATATTTGTTCAAGAGGAAACTACTGTGCGGCGTGTGGTGTGTGGCTTAGTGACTAAACAATTTTGGTACGATACTGAAATAAAACCGCTTCTGTTCAAAAAGTACATTGATTACCTTCAACAAAGAAGGGTATAAAAACTTGTTATCATGCCACGACCTTTATCATTCGTGATACAACAGATTCCGTGGAAGGGAGTCAATGACAGTATTCAGACTGTTGAGGATTACCAATACTTATTACGAGAACTGTGTCCATTGAATTAGGGTCGTCGTGTGGCGTGTATCTTAGTGACTTCCTTTCTGAGATTTCGTTTACTAGCCGAGTCCTTGTGGGCTCTTTACGAACAGTCCCTACCACCAAAAACATGAGGGTGGTACCGTTAAATGTACACGAGAGACTCATTCTGTTAAAAGCCTTGCTTTTTCATCTCGATACTTCTCTACTTCTACGGGAAAAACAGATTCGTCAACTTTTGGTCTCTGAGGATGTTTACGAAGATGTGTTTATAGCTTGTGACTTAAACCCTCACTGGCAAGATGCACGTGACTGGAAAAGTTTGGGCTTCGAGGCTTGGACAAAAGAACTGGCTAACTATGCCAAAGATTTGTGATCATAAATTCAAACGTTCAGTGAAAAAAGTAACTTTAAAACCTGTGTTAACCACAGTGTCAGAAGAACCCGACACCAAAGAAAACCACTCCATTCAGGGCAGGACTGTCATTGACATGGACATCCCCAAAGGCCCATTCCGGGAGGACCCCTCACGAACTGTGCGAAGTGTAGAGACTCTAAGAACATTACCCAGTGTCCATTGGACACCACACCTTCGTCACAAAAAAACGTTGTACAGTGACTTGTTTATATTCCACTTTGATTGTTTTGATGCGTATTTTATCGATGTACTTAACCATTTGGCTTTTATGTTTATTTGTCTTCCGTGTTGAATTTTAAAAATTTTTTGAAATAACGGGTCCTGAAAAAGTATAAAAACTCGTCTTGTCTGTCGTCGTTTCAAAAGTGACATCTCATGCACCATGGCTACCTCTTCTCCCTCTTCCTCAACTTTCAAAGTCATCGACGAAAAGTTAGATCGAGGCCTTGTATCTTCGCCATCACTTTAACATGTTAATTGCTGGACTCAGTGGTTAAGGCAAAACCGAATTTGTCAAACGTCTGATCGAACATAAAAATCATTTGATCGATCGTCCACCTCAACGTTTCGTGTTGTGTTACAAAGAGTGACAATCGGCGTAAGTCACCTGCGAGAAAGTGATGGAGATTCCATCGTGTTTGTGGAAGGCATTCCTGGAGAAGACGACGGGATCGTATCTGACCCCAGTCAAACCCATCTGGTCATCTTCGACGACGTGTTAGAAGAAGATGAAGAAGAAATTAAACTGTGGTTTACGCGCAAAGGGCATCATCGTAATGCCAGTGTCATTTGCATCACCAAGAATTTGTTTCAACGAAGTAAAGTCTTTCGCACCATCAGTCTCAATGCTCATTACGTGGTCTTGTTTAAAAATCCTAGAGATAAATAGCCAAACAGTTAGGAACTCCCTGGCTGACTCATGCGTACGAGGATGTCACTCAAACCGCTCACGCCTATTAAATCGTGGTTTTAAAACCCATGAATTTATTTGCGAGTTCGTAACCATCTGTTTCACCACTAGTGCCAAGACGGAGGGCCTGTCGTGTACACGTCCCCGTCGACTTAAAAAAATCTATAAAATCCTCGAACACTTTCTGTCTGTCTCACATATCGTCAACATGACGTGGCTTCAGTCTCATCTTCCCATTAAATTGATTCGTGCTTGTACGGCATCAGTCGCGAAAAAATCCACAAATAAGTGCTCGTGTCTTAGATGCCAGTCTCAGAGAAGTCTTACAATGGTTTACGGTGACAGCACGTCAATTACTTCAAGGTATCATTCACATTCCACATCAAACCAAAAGCTTTTTTGAGAGAAACAAAGTAGCCTTGACGCAACTAGCAGATCCCCTCATCAACACTCAAACCAAAAAGCAAATCATTTTGAAACCTGGAGGTAGCTGTTCTCTAGGAGGTGTTACCATTCGCTCCCTCTTAAAATGGGATCCCAATGTCCCAAAAGTCATTGAAAAGAAAAAAGCTACTCCCCGACCCAAACGTACACAGAAAAAAAATACGAGCAGAGGTGTCAAGACTAGGTCACAGCCCCAGAAAAATAAAAGTCCCCAGTAAAAGAAAATCCCTAAGAAAAAATACCCGAAATCAGATTCAACCCACAAGAGAGGCACGTCCGCCAGGACGCAACCTTACATCCCCAAAGCACGACCTTCAGCGACAATGACGACGTCTCCAGTAGCCTCAGGTTCTTCCACTTCTCCGTTGCTTGTAATGCCAGCCAAACCCGATTTGACACACGTCTTTCCTAATTTGACGAAAAAATGAAAACCACTGTCTCCACGACCTTCTCCTTCAGCGGTGACACCATCCACCTCTTTAGCTGTTGTGGCAGCTGATAACAAAGTACCTGCCCCCAAAATCAAAGTCCAAGAGAGATCGGGTATGTCACAGAGTTTACTGGATTAATCCAAGCAAGAACTGTACCGATTTAGTCCCTTCCGAACCCAACATCGAGAGATGCCTGCCATGAAAATAATACGACGGACCGACAATCAGTGGCGACACATTAAGCCACTACATAAACAAAGACCTGGGGTAAACGATGGGTATCAGTGTTTTTGTGCTCCTGAATGCAAAAAGATGTCACCCGCCAGATGTGCACACCACCACCATCGTCGTTCTCCTGTCCAAAATGGAAAAGGAAAAAGAAATGGACAGTCTCTTTGTTTGACCCCACATCCGAAAAACCGCTTAGCCTAGCATCGACGTCTACCCCAGAGAAGACCCCATCGTCCGACGAAAAAGAGGAGTAACCAAAAGGGGGGATATTCTCTTTATGGCGATGATGCAATGGTGAAAGAGTTCGTCAAAAAGACTGGTCACACACCCTACAAACTACTCCAAAAATACTACTTTAAAAAAATAAGATTAAAGTACGCGTGCCAAGTCATTGATATCAGTGTATTTTGTGTGTGCCCCGGAACAAACGAAGATGTCACCCCCAGAAGCAATCCTTCTTCTACCGCCAAAGGAAAGAAAAGGAAAGGACTACCTCCTCGTTTAGCCAAACATTGGGATGTGTTGTCCGTTCTGTCCAAAGCCCCTCCACCCGTGCGAAAACAACTCATTCAAACCGCCTCGAGATAAGTCGTCGAAAGCGTGTGCGAATGTTTCCTGAATGTCTTGAAAGGAAGAAACGATACATTTATCTCAACATCAGAAAGAATGATTAGCCAAGCGTCGACAAGTTCTTCGCGAAATGCTCCAAAAGAAAATACCCATGCGTGAAAAGAAAAAAATGTTGGTGCAACGCGGAGGAATTTTGTATCTGCTGTTTGCACCCTTGCTGAAAGGAGTATTTGGAACAATAATTACAGGACTCGTGACGGGAGCTGCTTTACAAGGGATAGCTCAAAGATAAAAACAGATCAAGAAGAGAAAATGGGCCTCTGGGGTCAAAAGATCTCAGACGTGACCTTTGGAATCTGATGGAAGGACGAAAACTGACTTTAGTCAGATGGATGGAATTCCATCGTTGGCAAGAACAACGGACCACGCATTTACCTCCCAATCCTCATATGACCGAGATGTTCCAGTTACAACACGAGTTGCAATCGTTGATGGATCGCAGCGATTTGTCAGAAACGGAAAAATCGCAACGGTACGGTCAAGTGTTTCAACGACTTCAACTCTTTAACCAGAAAGCTTTAGACGAAACAGCTCGACCGACTCTGAAAGATTCTAGGACCCTGATGAAAAGTCCATCACCCCCCCCCAAGTCACCAAGACAGACGCAGCCCCACGGATGTCTGAGAAAGAAAAGGCACGAAAAGTCTTTCAAACACCGTCAGTGGCTCCAATCCCTAATAAGATTGCATCGTCCTTGTTGACCTCTACCCCACACGGAACTTAAAGCTTGGGATAAGAAGATGATGTCCACTCCTCCTTCGACAGAAGTGAAAAAGAAAGAAGGGAGACCAAAAGTGAAAAAATAAAGCAAGACAAATGCTATCCCACCACCACCACCACTACCTTGACTTCTGCTCTTGTGCCTCGTCGGACACGTAAAGCCGTTTTTAAACCACTTCCTCGACCCAGTCAGAGTAGCATCAGTGATGAGTGGGTGACTTATTAAAGAGAGAGAGAGAGAGAGAGAGAGAGAGAGAGAGAGAGAGAGAGAGAGAGAGAGAGAGAGAGAGAGAGAGAGAGAGAGAGGTGAGAGGGAGAGAGGGAGGGAAAGAGAGAGAGAGAGAGAGAGAGAGAGAGAGAGAGAGAGAGAGAGAGAGAGAGAGAGAGAGAGAGAGAGTCCTGATGGAGAATTTGCTAGCCAGCATTTACTACGATCCAGCCCATTCTGAAGGATACGGAGGAGTTCAGAAATTGTATCGTGCTGCCAAAACCCGACTGAAAAGTGTCCGTTTACTTCAAGTGCAACGATGTTTACAAGAACAAGCTACGTTCACCTTTCAAAAACCCATTCGACGAATATTTTCCAGAAATCGCGCCTGAGTGGATGGCATCGATCATCATTAGCAAGCCGATTTAACCGATGTCTCTCATTTGGCCACCTACAATCGTGGCTACAAATGTTTGTTTTGTGTCATCGACGTCTTTTCCAAATTTGCTTAGGCCGTGCCATTGACTTCCAAATTGAGCACTGAGTTAGTGCGAGCCCTCAGACTGGTGTTGAAACAAAGTGGTCGCCACTCTCTTCGATGGCAAACCAACAAAGGCACCCGAATGTCGGAATCAAGCTTTCCAAAAAGAATTAAATAATCGAGACATTCATTTTTTCACCACCGAGAATCCGGAAACCAAGGCCAGCATTGTGGAACGTTTTCAACGCACCTTGAAAGAATGCATGTGGAAATATTTTACGCATCAACACGCTCTCAAGTAAATCTACATTTTACCTCACCTGGTTCAAGCGTACAACCAATATTACCATCGGAGCATCGGATGTACCCCAGAAGTAGTGACTCCTGTTTGGTACGTCCCCGACTGAGGCTGTTCCAAAGAATGGTGGAGTGTTGACGACAGGATACTGGGTGCGCATTGGCAAAACTAAACGCACTTTCGACAAAGGTTACTTACCCGACTGGACCACCGAACTGTTTCGTGTCACTGGACGAGTGCGGGGCCGTCATCCTGCCGTCTATAAATTGAAAGACATGAACAGGGAAGTGTTAAAAGGAACTTTTTACTTGCCCGAGTTACAACTTGTGACCAAAAAAGAAGACGAAGTGTACGAGATAGAAAGCATTCTCGATCAAAGAACCCGTAAAGAGAGAAAACGACGTGTCAAAGAAGTCAAAGTACGTTGGAATGGATATCCACCCAGTTTTGATTCTTGGATCGACGCTTCGCAAGTCATCGACTATAAAAAGAAGTAACGGTCACGCCCTTCAACACAGACTCAACCACGACAGTGACCACTCCTTCTCCGACTTCTTTTCTGCAAGATCTACAAAAGCAACCCTTGTGTGTGTGGTATGGAGAAAGTGTGCCTAAAACGCAAATCGTTTTTTTCTGCCAAATCTTTGTGGTGTATTGTGTCATCAGTGCTGCCATTGCCAATTTGAGTTTGCAACAAGGATACAAACATTTGTGGACCATTTTACTGAGCAGTTGCATTGGTTATCTTCTCCCTAATCCTTCCCTGAAATACTCCAACGGTAACAACTGGGGTCTTGCGACCAACACCAATCACCCTCCCAAGAGACAAAATAATAATAGCCATCTTTTGGACACTCCTCTGACCTCGAGTGACCCCTCGGATAGCAAAAGTCTGGAATTATCAATAACCAATTTTACTTAACCTTACCCAGTGACAGTTGTATGGATGTGTTTCTTCAGAATACTTTGTGCTGTTTCATGACCAGATTACCTCAGGCCATCCAACTGGATCACGAAGCCCATTGGGAAGTGGCTTTGGTGGAAATGAGTCACCTTACACAAATCAAAAACATCACAGAAAATGAAAACACTTTTGATATCGAAGTTCTGAACGAACAAGTGCAACAATGCTTGAATGAAAACGAAACTGTAGATGCCTCTATGAAACGACCAGTGTCTCCCGACACTGCATGGTACATCTATATGTTGAAAAATTACGCAGGCTATTATTTTAACGGTCAACATCTGGTGGATATGATTGCTTCCAAATTCAACACGCTGTTTGGTAAAGCCTAGGAGAAAACGAAACAAAGTGTCTCCATCTTGTACCATAAAGTGGCTCGTCGCCTACCGATTAAATTTTCGGATGCCAAAACGTTGTCTATTACATTTTGTCCTAAATTGTTTGACATTTTGAGCGGAGACCTCAACATGGTGAAGGGTTCACTCATGCCACGCGTCACCAACAACTTAAATTTTGCGAAAACGTTTTTGTTACCCAGTAGAAATGAACCAAGGATTAAATTTGATCTTTGTGTACTACGATGTGGTGGAGTTCAATGTGATGGGACACACATCGGCACCGTTAGTGCAAGTAACTCCTTTCAAAGCGGATTTTGCCACTACCACTGACGAGGAAGGTGGAAACACCTATCACGTTCACCGCGAACTTGTACATCCTCACTATTTACCCGTCAGTAAGTCGTATTTCGATGTGTCAACATTGGTATAAAAAGAGATCTTGGACAAAATATTCCATTCTCCAAAGGGAAAGTCACAGTGAATCTCCATTTTCGAAAACGATTCTCTAGCAACTTGTAAGTCATATTTCCTGTGTACACAGGAGTCGCTCGACGGCGAGGACATTGTTTTGGAGATATGCTGAAATCGGCGTTTCGTTTGGTGGCTCCCGTTTTGAAACCGATGGTGACACGAGGATTGCACGCCTTGAAAGATGCCGCTTTGACGCACGGAAAAGAATTTCTCCAAAACATCGTCATCGACAAACAAAACCCCAAAGAAGCCTTCTTGAGAGCAGGCAAAACTATCTTGCTTCAAACTGGAAAAGACATTTTGGGCCGACAAGAAACTTCTATAAATACCCTGGACGCTGCCCAGTCAGGCATTCCTGCTTCCCTGACACCACAGCAAGGACAAGGTAGAAAGAGACGACGAAGACACCACTCCAGAGGATTTCACACCCCCCAGAGCTAGAAAGACCAGGAAAAGAAGAACCGTCCGAGACTTAGACGTTTTTGATTAAAAAGTTACAGAGAAAAATGATGCAGCAAGAGTCTTGCGAATGTTCCAAGTCGGAACTGGATGTGTTTGCCATGTCACCCACTATGATGACGATGCAAGAATACCAATAGGTAGAATTTCATCCCGTCTCCTCTTTGACGGTTTCAGCTCCTATCGAATTTGAAATCAAAGGACAGCCTGAAGATTACATCGATCTGAATAACAGTTACTTGTACCTAAAAGTCAAAGTGATCAAAGCGGACCACACCGCTTCGGGAGCCGATGCCAGTGTTGCTCCCGTCAATAATTTCATTCATTTCTTGTTCAGCGAAGTGGATTTGTGCTTGAATAACAATCTGGTCAGCAGCAGAATGGATACTTACCTTTACCAAGCATTCCTCGAAAAGCTCTTGACGTACGGAAAAGATGCCAAGAACACTCATCTTGATGCTTGCGTCGTATGGAAACCTGATACAGCGGGGTTGGACAAGGTTAACGACACAGTCCTGACAACAGATGACGATCCTCACAATGTTGAAAGAAACTCCTGCAAGGACGTAGTTTAGAACAGATGGATCGTTTGCATTTGGACATGTGGTTGCAAGTAAAGTATTTGCTGAATGGAGTGGATATCCGCCTTAGACTGAATCGCAGTAGTACCGTTCTCCATTTAATGGCCCATGCCAACGAGTACAAAACTATCATCAAAGAAGCCAGACTTTACGTGCAACGCGTGGAAGTGTTACCTAAAGTGGGAAATGACATTAACCACACTTTGAGCAGAACGACCGCCAAGTATCTGATACGACGCGTGGATGTGAAAACCTTCACCATTGCCGCCGGACTCCGATCCAAGATCGAAGATCATCTGTTCCAAGGACAGTTACCCAAACGTTTAATCAATTGGTATCGTCAGTAACGAAGCCCTTAACGCAGCCGTCACTGCCAATCCTTTCCAGTTTAAGCACTAGAGAGTGTCCAAGATCGAAGTCAGACGCGATGGCAAAACCTTGTGTGCCAGATTTCTTCGAACCTACGTTTACGGAGAAGAATTACTTGAGATCGTACTTCTCATTTTACGAAGCCACTGGACAGTTAGGGACCAACAGCATATACGGCATTTAGTACGACGATTATTCAGGAGGTTACGCTTTGTAAACTTTCGATTTCACTCCAGACCAAGTCAGCGACGAGGGACATTTCCACCCTATAAAATCTGGCCAACTGCGTGTGTAACTTCAGTTTGCAGAAGCTCTAACCGAGGCGGCTAACGTGATCTTGTTTGCCGAATTCGACAACACTCTAGAAGTCAACAGTTTGAGAGAAGTCATTCTAGACTATTAGAAGCTATGGAAGACACTTATCCGTCTTTGAATTTTGGAACCTCTTTGGAAATGGAATGGGAGGATGTCTTGGAAGCAGAACAACCCACTAAAAAAAGACAAAGACGAAGAGATAATGATAATGTCCAGATGGCCGGAACAAGAACAACATTTAGTCTCCTGTTTTGCCAAACACCTGGCAGAAACAATTACAGGGTTGACGAAGAAAGATTGTTGTGGATGTCAGAACGATCATCCCAGTCAAATTCAACACGATAAATGTCTGATGCTGAGTCAAGAAGAAAACTTGGACGAGTATCTCGATGACGCATGGGGTCTCATCTCAGAAGAAGCAGTGTTGCATCAGTGGCATAAAGACTTGCGTGATCATTCCTCTCCTCCATTGACTGCTCTGGAGATCCATCGCTTCGAATCTCTGTTGGCACAAACTACGGAGACAAAGCGAAGAGACGTTTACTTGACAGAGATTTTCATGCAAAAATCGGGATTGAATTGACGACTTATCATTATCTGTGAAAAAAGAAAAAAGAAAACAAAATGAATACATGGGAACTTTATTACCTTTTGAAAAAGAGTCCGTACACCGCTTCTTGGAATCCTGTCGTGTGCGCTAAAGATGAACTTCCTCATCGCAAACCTAAAGACCATCTAGTTTATGTCATCAACAGTCATCTCCCAGGAACCCACTGGGTAGCCGTCTACTTTCCCCATGATACCTGTGTGGAGTATTTTGATTCGTATGGATTACTGCCTTTAGAAGACGACATCATCGACTTTATGAGAAGAAATGCCTAGGCTACGCGATTCAATAATGTAAAATTACAAAGCACAGATTCCATGGTGTGGACAATATTGTGTGTATTTTCTTCATCAACGCGGTCTTAGATATTCCTTAGAACATTTAGTTACTTATTTTCCATTATGGATGTCTCTTTTCTTTAGCTAGGAAACGTAGTGTACATCAATGTCCAAATGACCTCCATCAGTGGAAGTCAAATTTGACTTCACAACTTTGTCAACCTTGTTAAAAATTTGTTATTTGAAAAAATGTGTTGATGTTATTTATCTGTTGACTGTTTGTTGGCTGAATGAAAATGTTATCAAAAAATTATTGTTTGTGGTTTGTTTTAAATTTTTTTATCACTATATATGCTCCTTGACTTCTCTCTATCTCTGTACATGAGATGAGCTGTAGCGTTCCTACCAAAAAACCGTAGGGATGTTTTCTATCGCATCAGCGCTTGAGACATATAATTCGCGGCGGTCTCCAGTGGGGTCATCCATTGTTAATGCGTCAGCCTGTGAAGATGATTTCCAAACTAGCTAAACTGAATGAAGCCCAAGTTCATTTGCATCTTGTCAGGCAAAATCTGATGCCAAAGCCTGAAGAGATTGAAAATGTCAGGATGTTGAAAGTGGCACAAGACCTGATAGAAGAGGTCTTCAGAGAAGAAATAAAAAGGCGGAAGAAGAATGGACCGAGAAGTACAGACTTCAGAAACAGCAGAGAGATCATCATCAACTGCAGCAGCAGCAGCAACAACAGGAGCCAGACAGAGGTTTTGTGGACTGTAGAATGGATACTATGGAGTTCTCCTTCCGAAGAAGCAGGCCGCATCCAGTGGGAAAGCCTGCATCCAAACGGGGACGTAATCGCAGACGTTAAGAGAGATTGCCTAAAAACTCTTAAACAATAAAATAACCCTTTTGAAGGCTTCCCCAAAAATCTAGAAAAGACATACTATTCTATTGCCAAAATTTATCTGTATTTGTGTGTTGGTCTGTGAGTGTGTTTTTTTATGTCAAAATATAGAAGTGTGCCTATAAACACTTGGTTTCCTTGGCTTGTAAGATAATGTGTGTGTTTGTAAGTGATGGGATAGAAGTGTGCCTATAAACACTTCGTTTCCCTGGTTGTAAGATAGTGTGTGTGTGTGTGTGTGTGTGTTAAGGTTGTATGTCTGGATGATAATAATGTGTGCTTGTAGGAAAAAAGTGAACGTGAGTGTTTCTTTTAGGTCCGCGCGTTCCATGTTTTGGTCGTGGTGTGGGTATTGGTAGTTTTTGAGTAAGGGGGTGTTTTCCTTCACGTCCGTGCTTCAGGGATAATGCGGAGCGTTCGTCAGTCTGGCTTCCACTGTTGACGTATCAACTTCAGCAACATGAGTGGACTGGAAAAACTGCTTGAACTCCAAATTCACCTGGAGCATTCCCGGCGCCTGCTGAATGAGCTGGCCATGGAAGCTATTGCAGAAAGTGCCAGAATTGAGGGAGAGGAGGAGAGGAAAAAGAAAAAAAGGAAAAGGAAAAGAAAGAAAGGATCCTGCCTCACCTCATCCTGAGACAGACCAACAAAGTCAAGCCCATTGTGAGGACACCGCCCCAGCGACAAGCACCACAGCCACTAACAGCACCACCAAGACCTGTAGTCCCTCAGATAGAAGACGGACGAGGAATTGGAGAGGCAGCGAAGAGGATGGGAACCGCAGAGACCACAACATCCACGGGTGTGGAATAGAAGAATTAGACAGGAACAAGTCTTCCCTATCCCTCAAACCAAAGATTGGGGTATTGAAGCCAATCAAGCTGCCTCCGCACTCCCAACCACACGCATCAGTTGGGACGACGATTGGAACCGATGTTACGTGTGTGGGGCCAGACCTGGGAGGTGTCATCACTGACAGGTGTATTTGGAGTTTAAAAAAAAAACACATCTCTTCTCAAGGCTAACAAGATCTCTAGAAAAGAGAGTCTGATCAAGTTGCCAAAAATATTATTGTTTGTTGGTAGCGTGTGTGTGTGTGCGTGTGTCTTTTTTTCCTTAACAAACCCCTTTGGAGAAAGAGTAAAAGGAAGTGGAGAAGTAAAGGATGAAAAGAAGAAGAAGAAGAAGACGAAAAATGTAGTGAAGAAGATCAGGAACTGGTAGAAAAGAGGACAGTAGAAGAAGAAGAAGACGAAACCCCAAAGGCCCTTTTCAGGGCCACTCACCTGTCTCGAAAAGATGCCTATTCTCTCTTGCCTAATAAATTTTTGAGTCAAGTTTTTGTGTGATAGATTTATGTCGATAGATCTATGTTTGTGTGATATGTCTATGTCTCTAACCTTGTCTCTAACCACGTCTCTATGTCTATGTCTCTAATGTGTTTCTCCCTAGAGTAACGCGTATTCAGGTCAGCCCGATGCCACTCTGTTCCGCCCAATTGAGGTCAGCCCATTGCAACATTGTTACCATTGTTTCCCCAGCGTACAGTACCGTGACGTCACCCCTGTTCAATTCCTATTGTCCCTAGAGAGGCCCAATACAATGCTATTATACATTCCCTATGTTAAATACCCCTTGTCCCTGTACAGACACACGCATGTTAAAATGCCTTTTGTCCTTATAGTGCCGGGACCCTGTCTGTAATGCTAATTCCCATTGTCCCTATAAATCTTGTCCCTATATGGCGGCGGCACTTTTTAACATGGAAGTCCCATAGTCACTATTTTCCCCGGCCCCCATTCACTTCTTATACCACTAAACCTCGACTTGCTCCAACAGATGCTCTCTTAACGATGTGTTCGACAAATCTGCAATGTACGTCGGGCTAATGCTTGCTAGGCAAGCTACCTAGTTTCTCGTCAGGCAGTGGGCAAGCGAGTGACACTGCCCGACACGTTATTGTATACAGAGTGCTTATTTTTCTTTGGGTGGGAATAGAGCCACCACCCCACGACACCCCTGTTCAGTGCAAGCACGAACCTCGGGGACTTTGTTATTAGTAAGAGTGGGAATTGAGCCTCGTACTCTTAAATTTGGTGTCTGGAGGTGGCCAAAGAAGGACTGGGCCGTCAAGTGTCACGCCGTCATAGATCAAGATAACTTCATCCAAGGGTCCCAAGGCCCGAAAAAATGTTATCTTGCACTAAATTTTGATTATATAGCTTATGTGATTTTGGTGGTTGAAAAATTATCTGGTAGACCTGATACTGGTTTGTGCCCCTGAAATTTAATTTTAATTTTTGATGCACCTTTGTATTTTGATTGTTCATTTGTTTGAGACTGATTATTGTCATCCTTGTGTGACCGGGCCTGATGGTTTTGGGAATTGAACCACCTTATAGAATCAAATTTATGTGGGAGAGTTTTGATTGTATAGTTAAACTATTACTGGTGCTAATTTAACTGAGTTTATCGCCTTATGCGGCTGGGCCTAATTAATTGGACTTATACCACCCATATAATTATTACGTTTGGGTAGGATATGTCAACCCTATAGTTGTTCCCTTAATTTAAAGTTATAAAGATGCCTCTCTGTGCAGAGGGGCCTGATTGTCTGCGTTTAGGATCATTTATACTGTTGATAATTTAGGGATAGGTTGGTTATACTGTGTGTAAAGTTTGGTTTGGTTTTCTATTCGTTAATCCTTTGCCGCCTTGTGCAGCTGGAGCTGATGATATGGACTTTTTGACCTCGTCATATATGACCAGCTCATATATGATAATAATTTTTTTTTTTTGGGGGGGGGACAGTTTAGTAAGGAAACTTTGTATTCGGGCACCACCATAATATCGGTTCTCAGAGAGCCTGGTTAGAATAGAAGATGAAGATAAAAAGAGATTGTTATAAAGTTTTTGCCCTAATTAATAAAACAAATATCCTGGATGATGACTTATTTATTATTACAAGTCTGTATTTTGTAAATGTTGAAATTTAAAGTGTGTGTGTGTGTGTGTGTGTGTGTGTGTGTGTGTGTGTGTGTGTGTGTGTGTGTGATTTGGATTTTTAACGTAGCTTTAACAATTTTTCAGTCATATTGCTACGATATCTGCAATGTTTCAGTTTATAGTGATGTCTGTCACTGGGTCTTCACACAGCAGACATGTAGCATCATGTCCCACCCAGTCAAATTATCCTGACACCAGGCCGACCAGTCCTAACACTAACCTCTTAATGCTGAGCGTCATGCGAGGCAGCTGCAAGTACGATTTTAAAACTTCTTTGGTATGACTCGGCCGGGGTTAGAAAACACGATCTCCCGCATCCGAGACCGACGCTTTAACCACTTAGGCCACCGGAGCGGTGGAAATATAAAGTAAACTGAAATTTGACTGAGAGTTGTCCCTTTGGTCTGATAAGGAACAAGCGCAAGGTCGTGGAGTTGGGTTCACTCGCCTCGGCGATACCACCCCCCAAAACGGAATGACATTTGTTCCCTTCTCCTGTTGATTTGACGCTCTAGGCATCCTGAGACTAGAAGGAGGCGACTCTTTTAAATTGGAATTGTGTTGTACTTTGTATTGTATTAATTTTAGTATAAGACTGGTATAATTCTTGTTTTCTGAGTAGATGTATGTTGTTATATGGTAATTTTTAGGTGATTTTATTATTCAGATATGGAAATTATATTTTTCCTCTTTTTCTTAATTGAGAAAAGTAGACCAGTATGTTTTGGTAAGTTTTGTAAATGTTCTTATTACTTTGTCCTAGATATTCAGGGTAGGATAGTGGCACCATGGGTTTGGTCTGTTTTTGTTTTTGTTTTTAATTCCGAATATTCTTCTTTGTATTGAGTATTGTGGGCATGCATTAATTATATGTTCAATTGTTTCGGGTACTGGACAGTAGGGACAGTTGGAGCTTGTTGTACTTAGTAGGAATCTTCCAAAAGTACTTGCTTCTAGGGTTTTTCCAGTTTGTCGTCTTCTTATGATTTTGGAGTCCTGCTGGTTGATAAGTACTGGGGCCCTAATTTTCCTACTTACTTCTTTTTGAATTGTATATATCATTCTGCTTTTGCGGCAGGTGTCCCATGCCTTTGGCTATTTGTGATTTATGTCCTTTGTAATGATGCTATATAGTTCCTGGACACTATTTTGTATAGAGTTGGCGTCAGGTAGTTCTAGATTTTGTGTTGCTACTTTATCTGCTCATTCATTTCTTGGAATTTCTATATGAGATGATACCCACATAAATTCCACTGAGCAGTGTTTTGGTTTCAATACTTTAAGAGACAATTTCAATTCTTTCAACAGATTTTGTATGAAAGACGAGTTGCTAGATTCAGATGAACGCAGCACGCTGAGAGAGAAACTGTCACTGCCTTTGATACTGTGGTTCTATGTAACCTTTTAAGAGCTTGGTTTATGACCAAGAACTCTACGGTGTAAATAAAATAGTGATCCGGCAGTATTCTTGCTCTTGTTGAAGCCGAAGCTGTTGTAGGTCACTGTGCCTGCTTTTCATGTTGTCTTGTTCTCCTTGCATTAGCTCCTGATATGATAGTTGTTGTTGTAGTGGAAACCTTAATCTAATTAGCTTTGAAATATCACGTGACAGTAAAAGTAATCAGATATTCCACACTGGACTGGAACTGATACACACTAACAGCTGGTTTATGGGAAAAATACTTTCAGGGCAGTCTTTACTCCCCTTCCTAGCTGTATTGATGTCTTGTATTTAATAAATAGTATAGAACGCCTTCTGCAGTTATTCTTCAATAACAAATAACATTACACGGTAAAAATACAGGATTGAAATTATCAGAGCTGAAAATGGCTTCATTTCAATTTACAAATCCGGACAAATTTGACTTTTCAAGACCTGAAACTTGGGAAAAGTGGTTTCAGCGCTTTGAACGCTTTCGTCAAGCGTCTGTACTTAGTGAAATAGAGGAAGAAATTCAATTTAATACCTTGATTTATTCCATGGGAAGTGAGGCTGATGATATTTTGTCTTCGTTCAACCTGACAGAGGAAGATGAAAAGAGGTGGAAGCCCGTGACAGATTCGTGAGATATTTCATTCCAAAGAGGAATGTAACTTTTGAAAGGGCAAAATTTAATCAAAGAAAACAGGATGAGGGAGGAACAGTGGACAGTTTTGTTACAGCTATCTGTGTGTTAGCAGATAATTGTAATTTCGGGCCACTACATGATGAAATGATCAGAGATCGACTTGTAGTTGGACTGCGAGATTCAAAACTGTCAGAAATGTTGCAGTTAGATGCAAATCTAACTCTAGAGTCTGCCGTTAATCAAGCTCGACAAAATGAGGCTGTGAAAAAGCAACAATCATACTATACGAGCAACTGGAGAACGAATGACTGAAATGGATGCAGTAAAATCGTCTTCACTGAAATATGGGAAGAAACATAAAATCCCAAAAGTTCAACAGAATAATATCAGCAGAAAAGGATGCATGAGATGTGGAACAAAGTTAATCATTCTCGGGACCAATGTCTAGCAAAAGAAGCAGAATGCCACAAGTGTAAGAAAAGGGGACACTATGCAAAATGTTGTCTGTCAAAATCAGCAGTTTGCACAATAGAATCGAGAGCAGAACCTGGAGTTCTAGGGACTATTAGCACAAAGAAGGGTCAGCCGTGGATAATGCGTGTGAGATTGAACAACGCTTCACTTTTATTCAAGATTGATACTGGAGCTGATGTGACTGTAATTCCTGAGAGGGATTTACGAAAAATCGGAGACTAAAAACTATCAAAGTCTTATCGAAAACTGCATGGACCTGGAAACTCTGAACATAAAGTGCTAGGAAAATTTATATGTGAACTGGAATCAAACAATGCGTTCAGTGTACAAGACATATTTGTTGTAAAGGGACTGAATCAGGCACTCTTGGACAGGCCCGAAATTCAGGCTCTCAAGATTATTGAACAGGTGAATATATTCTCAGTCAATGCCTCAGATCAAAACTCACAAAATGCAAGCAAAAGTCACAATAAATCTATAAATTTAGATAGGGATTATCGCGAGAAATTCCCAAATTTGTTAACAGTCTAGGGAAAACAAAATGGTTCTATAACATAACTCTGGACAAAAATGCCAGATCTTATGCCTTATCTACCCCAAGAAAGGTTCCTATCCCTTTATTGAATAAAGTTCAAGAGAAGTTGGATAGAATGGAAAAAATGGGTTTTATTTCAGAAGTAGATGAGCCCATTGAGTGGTACGCGGCAACGGCAGTTGTTCCAAAATCAAACGGTACGGTAAGAATTTGCGTGGATCTAACTAAACTGAATGTATCGGTTAAAAGAGAGAACCACTCACTACCATCAGTTGAAGAATCCCTTGCAAAACTAGCAGGTGCAAAGTTTTTCACCAAACTTGATGCAAACTCAGGCTTTTGGCAGATAAACCTGTCAGAAGAGTCACGCCGCCTTACAACTTTCAATACTCCTTTTGGTAGGTTTTATTTTAATCGCCTTCCATTCGGAATCAGTTCCGCGCCTGAATTGTTTCAGAAAAGGATGTCAGAAACTCTGGAGCGACATGGCGGAACACTCTGTCACATGGACGATGTTCTTGTTTTTGGAGAAACGCAAAAACAGCATGACGAAAGACTAGAAATGGTCATGAAATCAAATGAAAAGGCCGGCGTCACGTTGAACGCTGAAAAGTGTGAATTTTCGAGACCATCTATTAGATTTCTTGGGCATGTTGTTGACGAAAATGGTTGCCTACCTGATCCGAAAATTGTCAAAGCTATAACTGAAATGGAAACACCGAAATGCATAACAGACATACGACGATTTCTCGGTATGGCAAATCAGCTTGGAAAATTTAGTCCAAATTTGCAGAAAAATCAAAACCATTACGTGAGCTTTTGAAAGGTAAAAACTCGTGGACTTGGGGTCCAGATCAAGAACAAGCTTTTGGAGATCTCAAGCAAGAAATGATATCTTCATCAACTTTAGCACATTATGATCTAAATAGAGAAATAGTTGTAACTGCAGATACATCTTCATTTGGACTAGGTGCTGTGCTACGGTAGAAGCACGGTAGCACTCTGAGACCGATGGCATTCGCATCGCGAGGTATGTCAGAAACTGAGCAACGCTATGCTCAAATAGAAAAAGAGGCCCTTGCAATCACTTGGGCGTGTGAACGCTTCAGTAGCTATTTAATTGGGTCACAATTCAAACTTGAAACTGACCATAAGCCATTAGTACCACTAATGAGCACAAAAATCTTGGGAGATTTACCCCCTAGAATTCAACGCTTTAGAATGCGTTTGATGAGATTCATCCTTGTATAGTTCACGTTGCTGGCAAAAATCTATTAACTGCTGATGCTCTATCCAGGGCACCTTTAAGTTATCACTCTGAGAGTGACAGAGAATTTCAGGCTGAAACTAACGCCTATGTTGATTTCGTAGTTACTAATTTGCCCACATCAAATACTCGACTTGAACAAATAAAGTCTGAATATCGAAATGATTCGATTTGCAAGCAACTTGTACAATTGTGTGAAAAGGGGTGGCCAGAGAAATCCGCCATTGACGGAAAACTTCAATCGTACTGGGCAGATAGAGGTGAATTTACAATTCAAAATGGTCTTTTAATGAAATGTACACGCCTGGTCGTACCAGAATCACTTCAAAAAGAAATCATATAGAGAATTCACGATAGTCACCAAGGCATAGTTAAATGCCGAGAACACGCCAAAACGTCAGTTTGGTGGATAGGACTAAGTACTCAGTTAGAACACTTGGTAAAGTCTTGCCAAAACTGCATCGAAAACTCAAGAGATCAAGCTGAACCAATGATACCAAATGAATTTCCAAGTCGACCTTGGCAAAGAGTCGCTTCAGACTTGTTTGAACTGAATGGTCAAACATATCTCTTGGTGACTGATTATTTTTCACGATACATCGAAATAGCAAAATTGCAAGGCACAGGTTCAAAAGCAATTGTCAATCATCTCAAATCAATCTTTGCGAGACACGGTATACCAGAAGTATTAGTTTCTGATAATGGTCTGCAATACACATCCGCAATACTCAAAGAATTTGCGACAAATTACGGATTCAGGCATATTACAAGTAGTCCAAAATATCCACAGAGCAATGGTCTCACCGAAAGAGCTGTTCAAACAATTAAAAGAATGCTTAAAAAAGCAAACGATCCCTACATAGCTCTTTTGACATATCGTGCAACACCATTACCGAATGGATACAGCCCAGCCGAATTACTGATGGGAAGAAAATTACAAACTACTTTGCCAATGGCACCAAAAAACTTACAGCCAAAATGGCCACATTTAATGAAACTGAAGAAATCGGAAAACTATCAAAAGCAAACTCAAAAGAGAAATTATGATCGTCGACATCGCGCCCGAAATATGAAAAAACTTCAGGTAGGGAATAAAGTATGGATTAAAGATCATTTTTCTTCAGGCATTGTTAAATCTGAGGCATCTACACCTCGTTCATACATGGAAGTAACTGACGAGGGAGAGATACAGCGTAATAGGAGAAATCTAATCCCCATGTCTACTACATTATCGGAGCCTGTCAGAGTGACTGTTTCACACCCTGACACTTTGATTGACTCAGATGAAAGCAAAGCAGTGCCAACCAGTCAAAACGGTTACATTACACGTTTGAGAAGACTTTCCAAACCACCTGAGAGACTGAACTTGTAAAAATGAAAATGATGTAGCTTGTTTAGAAATGCGTTCATCAGATCACGTTTCACCTGAGTGTAATAGTGTCCACTCAGACAAAATTCGCGAAATTCGCACGTTTCGGAGCCCGTAACTTCAGTTTGGTGCAACGGAGAATAGTCAATGATGGCTTGATGGATAAAAAAATATCTCAGGAGTAAAACAAGCCATAGAATATGGTCGTATGCCATTAAAGACGGAAATAGCAGAAGGAAATCGAGGGTCATGGGTGGAACGAAGTGTTCGGAAGTTACTGACCTTCTCTCTTACATAGTATGATAGAATGGGTCATGGGGTAATCTGAAGTATTTTTGTCACTCTGTATGACTTTTTTCCTTCAGATTATTATTTTTTTTCTTAACATCAAGCTCACGTCAAGCATCTGTCCATTCCACGGGAGTCCATGTTTTTTGTTCGAGATTTTTACTTGTTGCAGAACCGTTTGCGTGCTCTTTCGTTTGTGGGGGAAAAGGAGGCTCAGCTGCTGAAATCTCGCACGTATATTAACCAATCATATCACATCTTCCTTCACAGTCATCCAATCAGGATAATCGTTGTTTACATATTTCGGTTTTTACGGCAACTTGGCAACCAGTGACAAAGTCAATAAAATATGCAGTTTATGACATTAATGGACAAAAATGTGAGAACAAAGTCATTGAAAGCTTTTATAGCAGGTACATTTTGTTCATGCTGGCCAGAAAATATTTTCCCATATTAATCCAGAACTACTCAGGTTAAGTACACAAGTACTGAATAAAAGATCTCTATGAACATTTATACAGTATCATATCATTTTACAAAAAATATTCACCTTTATTTACATTTCACTAATATTGTAAGAAGCTTGTATGATGAATTTTCATAAACATTTTATGAATATAATGATATAGAAATTTCATATACATTTTTAAGAAATATCTTGGTGGTGCATCAAAGTACTTGAATTGTTCATGAAGCAAGTTCATGACATTTCAGAAACTTCAAAGATATTATAATAGTTCATAAAAGTTCATCATTGTGTTCATGAACTCAAGTACATGATTCATCAAAATTCTTGAAGTGTTCATGAACTTAGTTGAGGAACTTTCATGAATATTTGTTCATGAACTCAAATGATGAACTGATCATGAACATTTCAAGAAAGTTCATGAACAGTTCATGATTGTTCATGAAGTCATGAATTTGTTTTCGTAATTTAGTGTTCTTGGCTTGACCTTGACAAATGACATGAACATGGTATGTACACTCTCCGTATTATATACATACATTCTTACTTAATCTTAAAAAGCTTTGGAGCTACATAGTGGGTAACAATTTTTAATGTATTAACATTTTGAATAGAGAACTATGCAAGTGGTATATGAAACGCTTATCATGGATATAAGCATATTCAGTATCATTATTGTAAATATGAGTTTTAGTTCAAGACTTGGCAAGAAATTTATGCATACATGTATTGGTATGTGACCATGACTTTGTGGCCAAGATTACGAAAGTCACAAAAAGTCATACCTGTCAACTTTTCAAAAGTAAAATAGGAAGACTGAATTAAAATATTGGGAGACTGGGACCTAAAATCAGGAGGATTTTTTTGTGGCAGTTTTTAAGCATGTTTTCACTAAATACTGACCAATCTTTCAAGTCCAATATGTATTAAATTCTCAAAGAACGTGCTGTTTCTACCCGTGACATGCCTAATTTTCCCACAGGATGTGCCCTCTTAATGATGGTAATTAACGTTTATAGATACAGTACAGTAATGCGATATGTTCACTTGGTAAGTTTCTTTGGAGGCAATGGAGATGCTAGAGTATTCACAGTGATAACGCTGTGGTCAATTTTTGTTGTGGTTTATTTTCTGATTTCAGTTTTGTTGTGGAGATAAAAAAAAAATATATAAATTTATGTGAATAATACTGGAGAACCATACGTTGTTTTTGGTGGAAATATTCATGTCAAAGATGGAAAAGCTGACACAAATGCAAATGCTACTGAAAGCTTTTTTACCAAAAAGCATCTCTGTTTCTGCAAATTAGTTGGGTTTGCATCAGATGGTGCCAGTGATATGGTTGAAAGGTTGCATGGTGTGGCAACACAGCTTAAAGGAATAAATCAACATGTTATCACTATTCACCACCTTGCCTTTGCTGCTTATTATGGTGTCAACATTGCAAAGCCTCAGTTGATATTCTAGTGCTATAAATAAGACCTACAATTTTTATGAATATCTTGCTGTAAGATAAGAGAAAATTAGACATCTAAAAACTATCATGAAAATTCATGTAAAAAAGTTCAAAAAACCAAGCAATGTGAGGTGACTGTCTTTGCAAAAAGCCGTGGAACCCATTCAAATTTGGTCTGTACTTGTCCTACCTAGAATCTAGAACATGAATGTGAGAAAAATAAAACCCCTGAGGCCAAAGGACTTTAAAAAAAAGTGAAAACATATTCATTTTCTGCCTCTATGTTGATGTTCTAGGGCCTTTTGGAAAATTGTCAAGGTTTTTTTCAAAAGGATGTACAGTGTGACCCTGCTATAGCACACTCCATTATAACATGAATTCGGATATAACACGGTTGTGGTGTGACTCCCAAAATTTCATATACATGTATTTTTCTCGTACACAAAAAAAAAAATTCTTTCTTAAAAGTAAGAAAAAAATGTAAAAGGTTTATTATCATTTTGGGGAAGAGATCGCATATGAATAATACAGGATGATCGTGGAGTGGCTCCTGAAAGTTTATATGTATTTTTCTCAAACATGAAAATATAGTTTTTTCTTCTTAGAAGTACAAAAAATAAAGTGCAAGAAGTTTATTCACAGGTTGTGCAGAGCTTTGCAAATGTCGCAAATTGAGATTTGTTTTCCTTATTGGCAGCAAAATATACCATCTGGTGATTTTTTTTTTTTTCATTGGCGACATTGTTGGCTGTTTAAACTTGTATATACAACCATTGGTTTGGAGTGGAGAAATTCAGAGTCCCCATGAAAGGAAGCAGCAAACTTGATATAAGTGCACTGAAATTATCTATTGTTACATAAACAAATTCTTTGTCCCTATTGACAAACCATCATAACATTGCATTGTTATATCATAATCCGCTTATGTTGACATCTAGCACGAGTACTGTATGCTGTCAGATATCCGCTTTTTGACATTGCTGGTAGCAGAGATCAACCGGATGAGGTATTATCTCATACTCTTTCATCAGATTTTCGGCTGCTCACTAGTAATTAATATATTTACAAAGACGGACATTTGTATGTAGATGGTAAGTAAAATTCCTTTTCTTTTCACTCAGAATTAAATCCTTCAGAACACTCACATTTTCTGTAGTAATCCCTGTCATCAGACCAGAACACCTGCGTCTCTATCGTCCACTGACTATTTTTAAAATTTCTGATGCATGTGTGAAAGTGAAAGGCAGCATCACTCTGCTACCACAAATGTAAAAAAAAACAACCCCCCCATCCCCCCCCCCAAACTAAAACAAGATCTTACTTGTTGGTCTATTCAATAGGCAGGGAGGAATAGTAGCTACAATCAACCAAACGACGGCCAATTCCTTGCTTAAAAATGTACCCAGATAAATTGTTTACTGAAATTTCAAAGAAAACAGATTACCTTTGAAGCAATGATTGTTATGAAAACGTACTATGCAAATGGAAAAAAAATCAGTCTCAATCATGCAGTACAATTATTTGATGTTACCGCCACAATAAGAAATGGGCATTTGTTTGGTTCTCCAAAGCTATCCTTTAGCGCTGACTTCAGTAATGCATGCACCCTTTATCAATGAAAGCTGACTACAATCTTCAATAAAAACAAAGAATCTTTCTTCAAAGGAAGTCAGTACCAAACTTAAATAAAAGCAGGATTCTGATGGATTGTTTCATTTTCCAGCGTGACTGCAACACGTTTACTGTGCCATGAAAGTTTCCTTTTATAAGGAAAAAAGTTTATGCTTACAAATGCTACCAATGGCGGCTTAAAACACAAACTAACTTTTACCAACTTGGGATGTACTGAAAAGTAAATGTGCTTCATCATTCGTTACGTGATTGTGCTATTTTTTCACTGAATTCAGACCTATATGACCTGTGACAAAATTGTTGAATATTTTAAATGTGTGTGAGTGCATATTTTCAATGGAATTACTTGTATTGTGGATTCAATGTATGTGATGAGATTCGGGGGTGAGTACACGGTGTTGATTCTCTATTCATGCTATACATTAGACATGTATATATAAACAGTATACACGTATATGTACCAATGTGGGGTTCTCTGAACAAAGTAAAATATTATATATGCCTTCTCCGCTTTCACTACATGTGTATTTCTCATATAATATGCATCGATTTAAAATGGTAACTGTACCAATGAAGCACGTGTTTTGGTGTCCGCATTTATTACCTAACACCCACCCCCACTGCACCCCTGCAAATTTTTTAGAGTACATGCAATCATTTTCTTCAGCTAACTGACCTGGCTGCTTATAAGATGGTTCGGTCTATAACACAGTTGGGTTATATAGCTCCCAACTACTTTGTTATAGCGGGGTCACACTGTATTAGATGCAAGTCTAACAAGTACAATGAATGAAGTAATAGTGAGACCATTAGTGCCATGAAGCAGGTCAATGGACCATTTGTACAATAATTTGAGGACCATTTAGAGCAATCAAGTGGAAGTTTTCATGGTAATGAGTTAAAGGCAACACAGGCAGTGAAGCAGACTTTAAAAAAATTGAAACATAAATACATCAATGTTGTTGTGCAATGTATTCAAGACAGGCTGCCTCAGACATCTGTTGGCCTGCTGGAGTCTTCAAAAGACACTGAATCTAATTAGGCTCCCCAAAGCTGTAGTTGGGATGGCCCAAAATGGTTATGCTCAACTTCAGCAAATAGTTGAGGTGTATGGCATAACTATTCAGATCAGGGGAAAAGAAATCCAGCAATGTTCAGATAGCAACAGAATGAAAGCAATTTCTTCCAGTTCAAAAACTTTTTGAATTGTCACAGACACTTGAAAATTGTAGATATTTGCAAAACTATTGCTTTCCTTGAGGGAAGAGTTTCTTGATTACAGAACTTTGGTAGAAATCATGCTGACATTCCCATTACATATGTTCCCTGTAAAAGGGGTTTCAGCCAACAAAACAGTGTCAAGAAAAGTTAAGAAACAGGCTGGCAGTTGAAAGTCCATCTAACAAAACCAGCATAAAGGCAGCAAGGGAAATGAAATTAGAAATCACCACCAAAGCAGTTGACTTTTGTAATCAAGCCAGGAAAAGAATGAGATTGAATCGAATCATATGTTCAGCATATGCCACATACATATTTAATTCAATGTCATTATACTGTATAACTATCTTTCCTGGCATAGTGCACATTTACACGTGACATTTTGTTATACCCTTTGTCTCTAGTAACCTCTGGGTATTCCAAGTGGACTGTGCCAGTGGCCTATGTGGTCAGAGAGTCCACCTTGGATGTGAGTTCCAACTCCAGCCGAGTCATACCAAAGACTTATAAAAATGGTACTAGCAGCTGCCATGATTGGCACTCAGCACTAAGACTTTGGTGTTAGGACTGGTCAGCCTGGTGTCAGGATAATATGACTGGGTGGGACAAGATGCCACATCTTGTCAGCATGATGCCCCAGTGCAATACATCAATATAAACTGCCACACTGCATACATTGTAGCAATAGGACTCAAAATGTTAAAGTACATTAAAAATCTAAAACACACACACACACACACACACACATACACACACACACAATCCATGTGTGTAAAGCCCTGTCGATCCATATATGGTTATTAACTGGGAATCTCAACCGTTTCCAAGTTATGACCCAGAGGAAGCATGCCCAGAGGGAATATGCCTGGGCAAGACCAATGAGTGTAACCCCAATGCCCAATGTATATGTCATATCCCTAGACAATGAAGATGTCACAAACCAATATTTAGATTTCCACCTACAATACTTCAAATATTTAGATTTTTAACAAAAAGATTTGCCATTGATTTGGAAGCACAGTGTACATCTAAAGACTATATGGAATCATATGCCAAGGTTAAAAATCTGTCTTTAATGGTTTAGGAGACACACTACATTACTACTAGATGGACAAATAGACAGAAAAGGAAGGAGGACATTATCACCTCCTTTCTAAATGATGCACAAGGGTAAAAGTCCTTATTTTTTTACCTTAAACATTATGACTCTCAATGATAATTATGAAAATATTTCAAATAATATAAAAATTTTGATTGGCTGACAAAATACATCTTTTATTAAACCTTTTATTAAACAGCTTTTCATGAAATGAAAAATACAAAACAAATTTACATACAATTATATTTGAATATAATGATACAACTATAAACTACACACATTACTATATCAAGAAGATTAAAAAAAAATTTCAATACTAAGTATACGTTTATAACAATCATAAACAACAGATTCTGAAGCTCTATTTTCTATCTACCCTATTAATATAATGTTCCAACTGTCTTCCAATTTTTCAAAATATATATATTTTTTATTCAATTGTTGTGACTGTGGAATGAATGGTTATGAGGTACATACAAGTATTGAATGGGAAAATGTAAACCACAAATAATGACCTATGCACACTGCAGTTGAATATTTTTATTATTATTATTATTATTATTATTATGATTTCCTCCAGTTTTATTATTTGAAAAAGAAAGTTTTAAAAGTTTGTGGTTATTGTGTGAAACTGATGGTGATTTCATGGTATTTGTGATAAACGAGTTCCTCAAATTACCAGACAATTTTTTCAGTCTACTAATGTTGGCAAACAAGAAAATTTGATTTCTTGCCTTTTTAAGATACTGAATTATAATCTAATGATACCTTGCTGAATACACCTGCAGTCCATACAATGAGCATCAAAGAAATGTTGTGTAAAGCAACTGAATTGGGCAGTAACAGTTCTCAGAATTAAGCAATAGTAATGACATTAGAAATAGTTTCTGGTTAATATGCAGATATCATGCACTGCAGCCATGCACTCAATTAAAGGTCAAAATGATGAAGTATATATTTATGCCTTCATTCTCCACTTTAATTTCCAGCAAACTTTATCCAGTATATTAAATGCATATCCATTCCTTCATCATTAATGTAAAATATCACTGTGATTTAAATTTGCTGCAAGAATCAATTGGAAATTATGGCACCATCTCAATCATTAACAGTCCAGGATTTGTATAAGGGTCTTGTGATACCCCTCATTCTCTCTTATCAATTTACTTTAAGCCATTTTTCATATAGGTTGGAATCATCTAGCTCCAGTGTATCTTTAGTACTGTCTTTTATTTCTTCTTTCTCCATCTTCTTGATCAAAATCCTGTCTGTAAAGGTGGAATTTCCACAAAACACATTTCTTCATCTGGGATGTACATCTTTCCTAATTCTCAATGTTTATATGAAATAATGAGCTTCTAAGGTAACAGCCGCAGCTGTCTGAATATGTATACATTATTTCTGGGTGCTATTTATAGAACTCAAAAGTGCTGTTAATTGCCACTTTAAATTTTGAAGTTTGACCTAGATTATCTATGCAAGTCCAAATGGCTAACATACACTTTATGGGGCAGAAAGGTGTGTTTTTACAAGTTTTACAAGTACAACACTCCTTCCGAGTCAATGATCCATTAAGTTCAAGGCTTGACCTTGTTTACCAATTTGGTATTTTCTGGAAGCAAACTTGTTTACACATTTAATGGGAAAATGACTCACAACCTGGTCTACTTATTGTGTGTTAGGTTTTTATATAAGGTTCTGATAAATAAATTTAACCATTACTATTTGGATATTGGCATAGTGGAATCACTTTTATGTGGATTCAGTTAAGCGTGAGAGGAATTATTTATATAAATTATTCATTGGAATTACAATGTGCTTATTAACTTTTGGATGAAAATATTAGTTTGGGATTATTGAGGATTCAAAGACATTCTGGATTATATCATTCTGATACATCAAGACTATTGGATCATTCAGCACATTCAAAATTCTTGGAATTCATTTGGAATATTCAATACTTTTGGACTTGTGATAAAACATTTAGGACTATTTGGGATTCAACTCACAATACTCTAAGTTCCTCTTAATTTTTCACTGTGTGACTTGGAGAATTAAATTATTTGTTGATTTTCCTAAACTACTTGATTTTCCTTCTTTCTGTTACTTAGTTTAAGACCATACAGTTGTAACAATGTCTTTTAAACTGTAATTTCCAACTACATTAAATTCTTGTCAAATCACATTATCACATATATATGTTCTTAAAACTTCACTCATGCACATGATATTTCTCCATTTGCACAAGAATACATTTATACAGAGCACTGAGGCTTTAAAACAAAAAACTTAAATCCAATTGGTTAGGACCAAACTACACTTTTTTTTTTTTTTATTAATGATGACAACCATCATGCCCTACTTTTGACAGACCTTGTCTTGTGGGTTTCTTTGGTAATATTATGGATGTTGCAAACCTGTTTAATTGGTTAACAAGAAAATCAATATTTATGCAGAGGGTTTTGTGTATTAGAATTAGGCTAGTGTTCTGGGCCAGATGATAATACCCATGGTAGATAAAAGCCAAGTGGTATCATGAAAAATGCAAACTGTACAAAAGAATGATCAATCTAGTTTTCACCTGTTCTTTACAGGTTTACTAAACGTCAAAGATCAATTACTGGACTTTGTTCTTGACTGGAATTGATCATTTTTACCCTGATAGATGTCTATCAGAAGTTTTCCAAAGCCAACTATGTTAATACCATCTCATCTGTAATCCTGAGTGACCATAAATCACACTGCTTTATTTTATTTGTTAATAGTTCATGGCAACATCAAAGTAGTGGGATTCACATTTAAGGGTCTCACAATCTCATAATCATGCATACAGATGGTTGCTTTTAGTGCATCACAACATTTTTACGTGTGACATATTCTAAGTCATCCATTTCCAAATTCCATTGCTCACATATTTTAGGAGGTTCACTTGTATCTGCTGCATCTATCCTATCTGGTCTACATATGTCCCTTGCAAGATCCTGATCAAAGCTCATTACAAAACAATCATTAAATACAACCCAATCCCTGTCTCACCTGAACTGGCATGTGATGACACAATTTGTTGTAGATTATCCTCTCTTGGAGTCCACTCCTCCTTCAATTTAACATTCAACTCATCAAGGGTAGGTTGGTTGCCTGAGCAGGTTTTGTATTGATCTGAAATTTATATAATATCATATACCTTTCAAACTTATCAAACTTCTAACAGCATGATAATAAATCAAGGATTATTTCATGACTCTTACAGATTTGTCTCTTCTTTGTTTTTAGAATGTTAAGTTGTTTGGATGTCTCTATTCCTTTAGTAATGTCTGTATGTATAGACAATTTCAAGCCTTTAAGAATACTTCAATGGCTGACATCTTGCTAATAATACTGCACATTTAAGTTAAATGTTTCATGACAGAAGCAGAGTTCTCACCTGACATCTCCCTAACAGGGAAATGCAGAGAGAGTTTACCAAGAAATCTGGATCAGCTTGATCCCTTCTGACAGTTAAGTTTTTATCTGCTTGAGTAAAGGCAGCTATATTTGATTGTGATTCAGGAACATTTGTCCCACTTGAATGGCCGTGTGCCAAAGTACTTTCTGTGGAATTCCATCAGTTTCTGATGACCAGTTTTGGAGAAGACATTTAAAGGTCTATTTTACTTCAGTAACAATGGTCATATTGAATAACAGATCAGCATGTTGTGAGGCTACATAAACAAGTGTTTACAATGAAGGAAAATGTGGGCACAGTGACCCACTTTTGTAAGTTTGAGTTACTTTCATGAAGCTGCATCAACATATCAAATGTAGATAAAATAATAGTCCAAGATATCAGGGTGCAATGAATGGATAGCTTTAGATACAACAGTCACTAAAGTCAGAAAATTGGTTCACAGTAACCTACTTCTGGTATGGCTAACTTGCATCTCCTTAAAGTGCATTCACAAGTTGCTCAAGCATGAAGATAAGATCACTGTGATCTAGTTTAAGTACGGCAGCATTTTTCCCTGACATGAAGCAACATGCCAATTTTGAAGAGGGGTGAAACAAGATTCAGTGTATAATGATTAACAGACTGGACAAATCAATGTGAAAGGCTTACATTTTGGGTACACTAAAATAAAAAGTTTTGGGTTCTCACCTTAAGATACATGCACATACAGGTACTAATTTTCATCTGGAGCTGAAGTACCATAATGACAGTAAGTCTTCGGACACCCTTATTTATTTAAAAACAATTCTTTTTATGAACTACAGAAAGTGAGACATGAAATTATAGCAACTGTTTTCATGCACTATAAGTCTGGGACACCATATACACTTTTTTTGTACTGCTCACTCAGCATTTTTGATCAGCCATAATGTTAGTTAGAAAAAAAGATTTTGCAGTTGTTAAGGGACTGTCATTATGAATTATTAAATGGAAATGTTATAAATTAATATAATTTATCTGAAAAATGACAATAAGAACAAAACATTTAGTTTTATCATTTTTTTATCATGTCTACCTATTCCAAAATATGTATAATTTCATGGGGCATTGATAAGCATTGAGCACTAGCTAATTTTGCAAATGTCTTAACAGTAACTTGTACTGTTTTTGCTCAAGTGTACTAGTGATTGTTGATGCATTATTGCGTTAAAATTGTACAAGGTCACCAGTAATAACATTTTCTGACTTGAAACCTTAAATCTCTAACACATTAACTGTGCTACCAGTATTCAAAGAAAATCACTTGCATTTATAGTTACGTTTAGACATCACTGCCTGAACATTTAAAATTTTAATTTGTGCTGAATAAAGAACACATCTTGGTTTCATATCAAAGGCACCACAAAACTTCAGTAATATTTCAAAAATATGATAAAGAAGTCTCAGAAAAAAAATGCTTTAATACTATTTGCAATAATAGTGTATTGGAAGTTCACTCTGAGTTAAGCTTATATGCTTGCTTGCATATTGTAATTGTGTTAATATTATGTAGCACAAGGCCATAAAATGATTAATGTTGTAGAATAAAGGGATATGAACAGAGGGACAGCCAGAATAGTGTTTTCTACTGTGCCAATCAAAAAAGATTCTCCACCTGGCATCACAGATCTTTGACATGAAGCAACTCCTGGCCTAAACAATCCAATTGGCAACTTTGCTCAAAAAGTTGTCCTGGCAGATAAATCACTAGATATGTGCCAAGAGTGAAAGTGGAAAATATGTGGCCAACTTTGACACATATGGTCTCTTGTTTGAGGCAATGTCCTGGGCTGGCACAACAAAAATTCTACGATTACTACCTTGTCCTTCGTGGACAGACTGTCTACCAGAATATTAGTCTTCCCTGGCAAACTTGGGGCTTAATCCCTTTTGAGGTCACCCATGGATGGAGGTTCAAAACTGTCACACAAAGAGAAGGGGTATGCATGAAGTGTTATCGCACATCAGCTTGTATTGATGCACCCTGTAAGAACAGGAATACTGCTCTAATTTCAAGACTGTTTATGTTCAAGGTAGATTTTTCTTGGGACTACAAATCCTGAAGAACTAATCCTTCCAGTTCCAAGTGAGTGTCAGGGGTATGCATGGAAACTCCAGTCCAAAACAGGTCCTGATTTTTCCACCCACTCAAGTGTTGGTGAAAGTTTGATCTTATAGAAATCTGAGCTATTAGTGGATCCTTGCATGGTTTCCAGTTTGCCAAAAGGAGAAAATGGAGGGAATGCAAGTGAAGTCTTCCTGTGGGGAACCAGGTCCACCATGGAGAGAACAATCACCAGAGCATATAGATATAGGCAAGCTGGCAACCCTATCTTAGTTTTTAGTACCTCAAGATGGCCAGAATAATGTCCACTCTCATGTTTGTGAAAAAATTCATCCCTATGATGAAACAAGCTCTGATTTCTCTTGGTTCAGTAAAAGGTCCAGCCAGGTCACTATGGATCAGCAGTAGGACACAACTTCTCTGAAGAACTCTAAGCAGTCATTATGGACCAACCAGTGGTCATAATACTGGGATACAAATCCCCAGTGTCATTAAGTGGACAGTGACTACTCCCATTATCCCACTATCTTGGTAAATGCTCTAGGTGCAGAGTCTAGGACAAATGCAGAGCACAAATTTGGAAAACTTCTTTGTTCAAGCATAACCGGAAATACCTCGTGCAAAGAATAAAAGCAGGGATATGGAAATATACACGTTGAAGGTCACTTGAGACTGCCCAGTTGCCAGCTATTATGGCATTCCTGTTGTGGGCTTCATCTTGAAAGGTTACTCCTGCGGAAACCTGTTTAGGGTGCAAAGGTCTATGAGTAAATGAAACATTCATAAACTTTTGGATACCTGGAAGAACCAGAGTACAAGACCAGAGACTAGTTGTTTAATACCCTCTCTTCTGTTCCCTTCAGCAGAATGGAGTGCAACTTTAAATTCAGTTTGACTGGTGAAACTACATGAGGATCCTTGGCAGAGAAGGATGTTCCCAGAAGTGAAGCTGGTATCCTGTTTTTATGATAGTGGGGACCCAGACAGTGTCACAGGTACTTGACCATACCTCTGAAGAGAGGGCTTGTATGGCATCTATGGAGATTATTGGAAGTGGGATGCACTGCAGCAGTGGGATTGAGTCTTTAGGGCCAATCTTCCCCTTTCTATGGAATGGGGGAAGGCCTGCAAACATCCTCCCTGGGCCTCTCCATTGACCTTGTTTGCTGGCCAACAGGCATTAGAGAGGTTTAAAATGGCATCACGACTTGAACTTGAACTACATGTTTTCAAAGAACTTCATTGATGGTCCCTGGGGATGATCAGGTTGATCATGCTTTCCGACTATTTTTGATGGGCAGGGAGCAGATGTGAGGGGCCTGTGTTGTTAGCCTCTAAGTCCCTTGGGTCCTGGGAAGCCACAAAGGAGATAAGTTGTTGTTGTTGTTGTAGGGCTTAACACCATTTTTCAGCACACGATAGGCTATACATGGCGGCCAGTATTAATGGTGGCGGAAGAAACTGGGAAATCCCCGGAAAGAACCACTGACCCATGAAAAGCTACTGGCAAGCTTTCTCACATATCCACATTCGCTGAATCCAAGACTCGAACCCACGCAGACAGAGGTGAGATGGCAGTGATCCGTAACGAAGAGTGCTTTAGACCACTCGGCCACTCAGGGCCCCCTCAAACGAGATAAGAAAAGGCACTCAGGCTCCAGATGAGCAGAGTGAAGGAGATCCTCTATAAATCAACTGTATAAACTGATGGACTACCTAAATGTTTGTGTTATGTATACTGTTCAAGGGACCTTCACATACTGAATGCTTGTCTTCACTGACCATGCTGGGTATGCAGTGAATTCCAAAGGAAGACATTTAGCATCATACAATAAATCTAAAGATGTCAATTTTGTCTTACTCAGAATGGCTGAGTACTGATTTAATATTAGCAGCACAGGCAATGGTACTGGTATAAACTATTAACTTGGATAATAAAAGTTACAGTTTTGTTATTTCTTAAAATGAAATTTGGTAGGCCATCCATGAATGTGTTAGGCTGTGTGCCAGGCATGCATAAAATGTACCAAACAAACACCATTCTAGCCTTTTCTTTCAAAGACATCTGATTATTTCTATGACAAGACTAATACATTTGTCACAGAGTAGTTGGCTTGTTATCAGATAAAGATGTTCTCTCAATATTTGCCAATTGTCCATTATAGATGTTATAATTTTATGCTCAATAATGGACTCCTTCATACTTCACCTGTGTTCCAAGGTTACCTGACAGGACCAAACATTTCTTAAGACTGAGGTTGCAGGACTTCCAGTGTCAAAGGCCTACACAGAGCTCTTTCTGTACTTCAACTCATATTTACCTAAATTGATGGGCCATCAACACTCCAAATGGTATTACACTAGATGGGACAACAGACAAGAGTAAAGACCAACATGGAAGTGGCTCATTCAATCAATTCCTAATACAATCATAAAATCAAAGCTCAGGAGTGCAACTGACATTCAGTAACAAATAATAAAATGCTACATTCCAGCACATGTGAATTAAACATGCTATCACTGAAAGAGTCATACAGAAAGATAGTTGGCTGGTAAAAAATGTACATATATATGAATACCGGTACCCTCCCCCCAAACATTGCACCATAAATAAATAATTAAAAGTTACCAAAATCCTTGTTATGCACTGGATTATCATCCAGCCCTTTTTTGATGTCCTCACAGCGTACCTCCTCTTGCAACTCTGCAAAACAAAATGTAATTACCTGTAATTTCTATTTATGAGTAACAAACACTTAGTTATACAATTGGTCTTCATAACAAACTGTGCAAATGAAAACTTGGCACTTGTGAAAGTGAAACTATTGACAAAATTTGCCCATAAAAGTTAATTAGAAAATATAACTATTGGAAACTGGTGCAGGACTATGTCAAAGATTCCTTGTTCACTAGAACTGTCACATGGCATGCACAGATGATAGTTTGTTTCAAAATATAATCATGAGAAATTCTCAGTCTGTGAAAAGACACTGTGCAACAAATGAAACAATAAACAAAATTAAGAAATTATTATCCTACTACTTTGAAGAACATTAAGATGACCCAATATCCTTTAATATTCATGAATATTGGAAATAATTTCCATCAGTTGCATTTTGAATCCAAGCAAAGAGTCTGAAGGAACAAGAGACCTTGTCAAGTAAAGAATTGTCTTTGCTTTATAATGACTGATCCCATATATGAAGTAAATTCATCAAGGGTTTTAGAAATGAAAAAAACTTTAAACAAAAACTTAATGTCATCTTCCCCCTAACATCAAAGTCAAAAAATGAATTGTGTTAGGTTCATAATGATTCATCCCAAGTAAAAAGAAAACCAATGGGTTTAAGAAATATAAGCATATAAAAATGTCATGAGGATCTTAATACCAAGCTTCTTTGACTATGACATTAATTTCTAGTCTGGAGCAAGCATGATGTAGAATGAGCTATCCTAGCTCACAATGTTTCATACTAAGTATGGGTGAGAATTTATCAAGGGGTTTTGGAATAATTAGCAAATAAACCAGGAATAATATATGGTGACTTATATGACCACCTGATGCCAAATAGTTAACTATCTAGGCACTTAACACACTAAACTTTATGTACACATAATGGTACTGACATGGTACTAACAGCTGCCTCGCTTGGCGCTCAGCATTAAGAGGTTAGTGTTAGGACTGGTCGGCCTGGTGTCAGGATAATGTGACTGGGTGGGACATCACTTGCACATGCTGTGGCATACCCAGTGCTAGACATCACTATAAACTGTCACACTGCAGACATCGTAGCGATATGACTGAAAAATTGTTAAAAGCTACGTTAAAAATCTTAATCACAAATCACAAATTCCACATGTACACATATTATTTTCTTATCAGACCGATCAAAACCCTGAATTCTGACCTTTCATTACCAGAATCTGTGGGTTTCTTTAAAGCTAAATTGCAAGCCATCAACAACATTTTGTCAAAACAAACCCATTTTCCTCTGAACCTCCATGACCTTGACCTTAGACCCCCCAAAACAAATATGCCTCAAGTAAAAGCCACCACACAATGTGGTAAAATTATGTGGTCTAGAACTAAAGTTAATATGCAAGAATGATCTTGCTTCTTCACAGTAAACTTGACCCTTGACCTTTTGACTCCCAAAATAATAGGTTTCTACCTGCAAGTCATCCCCAAATTCTGATCCATGTCTGTGATTAAGAATCAATTTTGCTTTTGTACAGAAATGATTTTTCTTCTTTCAGTCATTTATCATGACCTGTTTCATTTTTGTCCTGAAACTGACAGGCTTTTTCCATATCACATTTGCACGCCACCGACAAAGTTTGGTCCAAATATGTAATGTAAATTTAATGTTAATGTGCAGAAGATTATTTAAAATTAAATTTCATTATTGATTACATAAGTAATCCATGCACAAGCAGTTGTCCATTTGATATCCAAACGAATGACAATGACATCTCAATATTTGCAAGGCTGGCCTCGATACAATAAAAATTAATTAATATTATTGAGTTTCTTGAAAAAGCATAACATGTAGAAACAAAGTCATGGTCATGCCAGGCTAGTTAAGTTATAAGCCTCTTCATCATGGAGCTATAATGTCAGATAAGTCTGGGTGGGTTTAACTGCTCTAGAAACAAATATGAGGACAGCTGACTGCACTTTAGGTAAGACTGGCCTAATATTTGGTACAAGAAGCATCAACACTCAGAGTTGTATAACACTATAACCAAACGTACATGAGAAACTGACCTAAAACCTGCAGGAAGGATGGAATGAAAGATGGACATACAAGTATCAGTAAAGTCCATCACAGAAGTGGCTTAGTCAGTCAGTTCCAGACAATCATAAAATCAAAGCCCAGCAAAGCAATTAACATCCAGTAATATTGCAATAAAAGACAACATCTGAGCACACCTGCAAGAACAAAACAAAACAGGATTCAAGGAGGGCCAAACAGAAAAATAACCAGTGGTAAAAAAGGGCATAAATATAGAAGAAAAACAGCATAATAAAACAATAATGAAATATTACCAAGATATTTCTTTATAAAATCTGGATGACCATCTAGCCAATATTGGACCTGATCTTCTGTCAATTCTGTAAAACAGATGGGAAAGTTACCTGTAATTTCTATAAGATGAAGAACTGCTCTTTGTTCTATCAATGCACTTAATAAATAGGAATGAGGCATGCAAAAGAATAACATTTGTGATAAAAAGAAATGGAAATCAAACTGAGAAATAGATCAACTTTTCATAAATTTATCTAAAATATTAACAAGATTATTTGAAAGTAAATGTCATTATTGGTTACAGACAAAGTTGATCTGTTGTTGACCTGATATCCAATTAAACCACTATGACATATCAATATTCAAAAGCTGGCATCCAATGATGGAATATTCAATTGTTATTTACAATCAGATCTCCTAAGCTATTCAAAAAGCACATGTGAAAATGGAGTCATTGTGGTACTATCTTAGTTACAAACCTCTCCAGCTTTATGACATACTACAAAGTAACTATAAAGGCTGCAGAGCAAATGCAAATGTCCCAAGTGGGCATCAGATCACTCACCTGACTGACATCAGCCTAATAGCCAAATATAAGAGCAGTTGGCAAAGAAATCTGTATTAGAATGGACCATACTTTCATGTTTGAATGCTGTTGATTCCATGTGTTATTAAAATATTTCAAGGTTTCTGTATTTTTTGTACCTTCATCCATATCTGATTGTACATTAGCATCATTTGTGCAATACTGAAGACCTTTATGGCACAATACTTTTCTTCAAAGTTAGTCAAATTCTGCTTAATGGTTTTGGGGGTTTCTTTTAGAAAAAGATTATTTAAATAAGTTTTTAATTTTTTTAAAATAAATAATTATTTTGTAGTTAACTGTAGCCATATATGATAACTGATTGGCATAAATTATACAAATCTGGAATGGATTACTTCTGTCAAATATGGACAAAAAAATCTGTTGAGTGCATTTAGTGAAGCTGTTTCATGGATTTTCCATTCATAGTAACAGTGGTCACATTTGATAAAGTGAATCAGAATCATTTGCACAAAATGTAAAGCCTGTTATCAATGCTCAGTAAAGAACTTCCCAAACACTCGTCACTGAGACTAGTGAGTCAGAACAGTTACTTGTCCCTCTCATCATTATACTCAACATAATACATTTCTCTGCTACACAACTTATTAAAGAACCACATGTAAACTCAATACTAAAATGGGTCAAACCATGAAAATAGTATGTGCTAATACATGACTCCTTAGATAAACACATAATAAGAGACAAGGTTTGCGACTCAAGAAATTCCTGTTGCACACATAGCCCTTGATTCTTAATGGTACTCTTGTTTACAGTGAAATTTTTCATAAATTCTATACAAGGATCATCCATATCTCAATAATATTTGTTCATAAGTTCTGTAAGTTGATTCTCATTTGACTTAAGTTACATGTTCTGATAAGTTCCAGTCAGGAATGATATGATTTCCTTATATCAGTTGTTTAACTCAGTGCATATCATTCTGTTGACTTCCTTTGGACTTTATTCGCAAGAGTATGGTGTCAGATTCATTCATCATTCAATTACATTATAAATAAACATCTCATTCGTGAAATTTCTTTTGGTGTCTTTGCTAAATCCAATTCCAACCAGGCTTCATCCTGTTACAACAGTGATCTTGAACTTTACCATCTGGCACCCCAAATACAAATTCTGATGAAGGTACATGATGCAGAACTAATGTTGTTTCCCATAAATCATTGTGGTATAGGTGGTCAGTGATCCTGACTTTAGACATTTGTCTTCTAACTAGGGTTCTTGGTCCCCTTTCTGAGCAATTTGGTGAGTTCTGACCATGGTGGATAATTCAGAATCAATAGAATTGCCTAGTCCATTGTGCTTTCAATGGTAAGTTGATTTAACCATGACCTTCTGAAAGTAAATCAAATGAAGTTTGACCCTTAAAAGGCAAAATACCAGCAGAGTTTGGCAAAGATATGTGATGCAAATTTTAAGTTATTCTAAGAAAATCATATTGTTAACAGATGTAAAGATATGACAACCGCATGCTATCCTCTGCTTTATGGTAGGTGTGTAATAAAAATAATATCTGATCTAGATACTACTTATTTGAATTTTCATACCTAATTCTTCAATGGGTACTCTTGCAATCTCATCGGGTTGAGGCAACTGTTCAGGTTTCATATTTTGGCAACAAAATCTCTTTTGATTCCAACGTTTCCCAGTTATCCAACCCTTTCTGATGTAATTTGCTGAAAATAATGTACAAAACAAATTGTGTTGCTGGCCTTCAGCCTATCTGTAATTGTACTTTTATATAATCTACAAAATTATTATGGGAAAAGTGCAGCACACTAAGATACAAGTAAATATAACATTTACTTAATACAATTAATTACATTTAAAAAAAATTATTTCACATCAAAAGAAAGAGAAAAGAAGAAAAAGAAAAGTAGCAACAGGCAAGTACATTCAAATCATCCTGAAAGGAATAACTGTTTAGTAAGCTTGTTTTTTTTATTCTTTTTAACTGCTGAGCATTGAAATCATCTCAGATATTATTGTGAAACATAAAAATTAGGTTACAAAATGCATTTTTTTTTACATATTTAGGTAACATGGCTTCACAGGATACTTGCAAGTACAGTACACAATTCTGTGTAATCGCCTTTGACCATGAACCTGATATTATGGATCTATGAATCAATATCAAGACATTCACACATGCTAAGTTTAGCTAATTTTATAACATTTTTTTTAAGTTCAACCGTCACCCCAAAACATGTCACTGAATTCACATCATTCAGGATATTCATCAGAGATATCAACAAAATAAGTTTAAAAAATCCATTTAAACTTGTTAGTGTTATCATGCTTACAAGCCAATTACAGTTATAGCAACCCAAGTCAAGACCTTTCACTTTAAAATCCATGTTAGAGTGCTGACTATCAGCTTGTGTATTGGAAACCAACTAAATACAAAATGTGGTCAAAATTCATGTATACACAGACAAAAATAAGTTACTGTGCTCATAAATACTCAATTAATGATCACAGACTTGATGCAAGCAATGATCACAGACTTGATGCAAGCAATGATCACAGACTTGATGCAAAAGAATAAAGGTCTGGCTTTCGAACTCATTAAAAAAAGTGCTGATATTTTGGTCATTGGTAAAAAAACACAAACTATTATAAATATAATAAAAGGCCTCAAGAAATATATAACATATTTTTAACCAAAACACATGAATACATAAGTACTTCCATTCTGATATGTGAACAAATAAAGTTTTCTTCCTTGTCTGCATCATGAACAATTCTAGTAAATCTAAATGCTTGCTACAAAATATTTCAAGGTCTGGTAAAAATCTGTAACTGATTTCATTTGATATACTACACAAGCTCATTTCAAAATTTCAAAGCTGTTGCTGAGTGACATAGCTAGATGGATTAAGACAGCTGATAGTACCATAGCTAAAGATAGCTGAGAGTATTATAGCTAGAAAAAGACAGCTGAGAGAACCATAGCTTGATTAAGACAGCTGACTGAGTACCTTAGACTGATTAAAACAGCCATGAGTACCAGAGCTTGATGGATTAATACAGCTGAGAGTACCACAGCTATATGGATTATTTGTTGTTGTTATAGGGTTTAATGCCATTTTTCAGCACAAGATAGCTATACATGGTGGCCAGTATTAATGGTGGAGGAAGAAACCGGGAAAAGCCCAGAAAGAACCATCGACCCACGAGAAGCTACCGGCAAGCTTTCTCACATACCCACACTGGCCAAACCTGAGACTCAAACCCACGCAGACAGAGGTGAGATGGCAGTGATCCGTAATGGTGAGCGCATTAGATCACTCGGCCACTTGGGGCCCCGCTATATGGATTAAGACAGTTATGAAGGAGGTAGGAACTGATATATCCATTTTGGGAACAATTAGCACAGCAACTGACATGCACCAAACAGTGCTGCAGCTTAGACAAAACTGTCTTCAAACACTAATGTAATGACTGTAGGGTGGAAAAAAGACTGCACTCTCCACAAGTTTTATCATAAACCTAAATTGGATAGTTACACTTTCATAGTGCTGTACTAGTGAGGTTCTAATTTTCAAATTTTTCAGATAAATATATCAGATGCACATACTTATTACTTTTCTCATCTAGAACATTCTAATATACAGTTTATGGAAACTTCACTTCTTGTTACAGGGGAAATAAAATTCACAATTAAACAAGACTTACTAAACTCACAATCTGATTAGGAATTTATGAACCTGTAAATGCTTGAATAATCAAAAAACAGAAAACCATATCATGTGATCTCTCAGTCATGTCAGGCACAGAAAGTCCCACCCAATCAAACCATGACTAAATTGGCTAAGTCTTATTTAATGATGAATTTAAAGCAGTCAAGGCAATCAGAGATAAATACCAACACAAAAATTACTTAACTGACAATAACTAGGGGGATTTTGTGTTGCAGTCCTTTCAGCACTCCTGTGGGACAGCCTATTAGGCTAATCTGCATAGGTAAAGTAAATGAAGCTGAACAACCCATTTGGTTTTCATTTATGTAAATATGCTGATGAAATACAAGAAATCACACTTGCCTTGCATAAAAATGTTTAAGCCATATTTATTACAGAATACTGGCTACTTTGTGAGTATTGGATAGCTTGTGGTCAGTGGTGACATTTCTTTGAAATCAGAGTTTATTCCAAAACATAAAATGCAAGACATGATTATTTTCAAAGTTGCAATATTGTGAAAGTGAGCAAAATGTCAAAATGCAGCAGCTGTACATCAGTTAGAAAAGGATAACCCATAGCAAAGTCCAGCAAACCAAATTTCAGAACTCCTAGTTGACAATATTTTGACTTTATAATGTGCAGCTGAAAGAGAGAGCATTTTATTCTTTGCACATACTGCAAACACCATATCAACATTACCGTATTTGCTGGCCTATAAGATGACACTTTTTGACCAGAAAATCTTAGCTTCATCTTATACTCGAAATCAACTTATATATGGATTATGTCATCCAAATCACTTTATCGTATTTTTCATATGGAAAATAAATCTCTAAGAGTACAAACAATAATGTGTAAAAAATATTTCATTTTGGGGAAGAGATAGAGTATGAAAAAAATATAGGATCCACATTAAAAACAATTACATGATTGTCAGTATTAAAAATTAACACAGATCAGATGTACTTGTGCTAAAGCAGCATGCACCAGTAATGTATGTTGTTTGTAATATATGTTGTTTAAATTTGATTACATATATATGTGTTAGAATTTACAAGTTAGAAGAAGATGAATAACCATGACAAAGACATATTTCATCACAAGTTTCTTCTTGCACTTAATGGTCAAATAAAATGTATGCACCATTGAGAGAGACAGACAGAGTGACAGACAGACAGACAGAGATGTCTTCACGATTGTAAATCTGTATTGTTCACTTACTTGATGACTGATCTTACTCGTGTAGAAGTGCAGTACCATATTCCATTATCAATTAATACCACTAGGTAGGAAATTCCTTCTAGTTTTTGTTGCCACTTCCATTATTAGATGAATCACATGGCTTTGTAGTGGTATTTACATGCTTATTAAATATGCTACAGCTGTATTCAGTCATTCCAAGTTAACACCTGTTTGAGGTCAAGATTTGGCAGACCAGCTCAGATTAGCGAGGCTACCCATGGGTATTATGAATACCATACCATATAATGAAAGGAAATGCCAGGTGGTTACTAGTGTAAATTTCTCAGCCAGTGACATTTTTTAACAAGTCAATCTTTTCATACATGTATATTTACAAAATAAAAAAAAACTCTTTAAAAGTAAATTTCATTTTATTGTCTATTTACACATTTAGTTATTCATCTGATAACCATTTTGAATCATGCAGACATCTAATTCTTTTTGAGGTTGGCATTCATGCACTGAATATTCAGTTGTCAATCACTATGATGTACCTCAACCCTTAGAAGGTAAAAAAACATTGCTCATCATTATTATCTCATAATGACAAAATGTGAACAGTTGCAAGTGCTCTGCTATGATGGCTGGAGAAGCAAAAATTAAGGTGAGCTACACTGTAAGTATTCTCGCACTACCATCAGATTAATCCTTTTGCCTTGAACCCTTTGGAAACAAAGCCTACAAAATCATGGTATGCACAGAATTTAGTGCAGGGGTTTCAGCCAGTCAGTGATCTACCACTACCATTTGATGCAGCTCAATGCTTTCTTTGCATTTTTTCATAAACATTTGGGCTGTGAAACCATTACAGTAACTGGAATTCTTCTCTTAAAACACTAAGAAATACGTATCAAAGTTCAAGTTGATGGGTGATGCATCTAGATATGATAAACCTAGATATGACAATCATAACAATTAAGTTTCATTTGCATGTAAAAATGACAACAAATATGCAAAAATTGTTTTATAACTTGTTTGTTTGTTTCCAATGCTTAGAGTTATAAATCAGCATTGATGACAGATCTCCTCTACACCAAAAACAACCAGTCAACTAGTTTTAACATACTCTGGTTTCAATTCATTTGTATTGACAGTTGTCAGCAATGTAGCATTGTTACATTGGTGAGGTATTGACAACTGATCATGCTTCACCAACAAATTCATCAACAGTCTCGACTACCTAGATGCAGCTTACTGCAATTACAACGAAACTCAGTCACAGAAAGAAGTGTCTGAGGAGCTAGAAATCTAACTCCTTAACTCCTTCAAACTATTAATAACAAAAAGCTACCTTGTTGCCATTGCATGATTAAGATTGATGTAAATTTTGAAGTAGTGTAGTTTCGTAGTAAACTTTCAAGCCATGAGAAACACTTATATTCCAAAAGTTAAATGAAACTAGACAGCTTACAGTTAGGGCTGGAGTTCCCATGGTTATCAAATTAATGAAACAGCATTGGATTGCTGCTGCAGCTTAGCATGTGAGGGAGCCTTGAAGCCAGTTTCATTACATGTAGATCTTGTCAAATCAATGCCTAAGCCATCAAAGAGATAAGCCAACTCTCCTTCTGGTGCTGCTGTGTGCAACTAATTGCTGGTGTGCGAAGCAATAAAAAATTAAGCACCCATATTTCTGCTTCATAGATGTAAATACAAATTTTTATTTCTTTTTGTTCAAAACAAATTATTTGCTGAGGGATTGGCTTGGTTTGGATTTTGATGCCTTCTATTTATGGATGACCGTAAGTCATGTGATCTAAGCCATGCTGAAAGCTGAAGGCTTTCACTCAAACCAAGCCACTAAAATTAAACATTTTAAGTAGTGCATGTAAACATCTTAACTGTTTACTTTATAAGTGAACTCTGAAGCAAAGTTGTTAATCGTGTGTGTATTAAGTTGGTGACAGACTGATGATAGTGGAATAGCATCATGTAGTCCGATTTTCCTCTGACCCTGACCACCCATTTTAGATATTTTGACATTTATGTTCGAGTATGCTGTAGGAGCCAATTGACTATTGAAAAGTTGGAATTCACGAGGCATAGAGCACTTGTCAGCAATGTTTGTGTTGGTATCTTATGACTACCACATTAACATGTGCTCTCTGCTTGATGAATCTGGCTTTCTCCAGGTTACTGTGACAGCAACAGGTTTCTGGTCATTGTTCTCAGAATAAATATGTTGAGAATTAAGTATCCTTTAGTTCGTTTTGTAAACATTATGTGACTTTCATTTAATATTTTTGTTGTATAATAATACTGAATAGAGGTTTATTGTTGATATCATGTGACTACCGGACCTCTGATGTCATGTCATGTTGGGTGCGATATTTATTTAGTCATGTGATTAATAATGCAAATGGCAAGTACCAGGACATATTTCATCGAAGCTTTAGTTGCACCTCGTATATAGATTACAGACATAACAAATTTCATAATCACAATTTCTGAGGTTGTTTAAATTTGCTAGGCCTGCTAGTAAGCAGATATCCTATTCCACCACTGTGCAGAGGGTTGGGTGGCAAATTCCAACTTTTGTCAATAAATGTTAAAATATCTAAAATGATTTGTGAAAGGTCAGAGGAAATTTTGAACTTGGAATTGTGGTGTTGATTTTTGATGTCTGTTATCACCTCAGATCATGTAAAGGTCAGAAACGCATTCATTTCATTTCATTTCTCTAAAGTATTGCTTACAACATAATTTTCCATACTTATGAAAATGATAAACCATGCATTCATGATACTGGCTGATCAGCATTTGTACCAGTAAAATTTGGTCTTGTGCACACTTTTTCATCCTTATAGGTAGTTGCACAACCCTAGTGGAATCCCTAGAGGAGATTCATTTTTGTAGGGATATATATTCCATCTAGACATCTTCAACTTTCTGTTCTTTCTTTTGTAGATGACAAAGTTTCTGACTTTTTTATGTTATCACTTTGCCACCTTCACACACTTAGATTCCCTTGGTACATTCCTACATGGGTTGTGATGGCATTCCCTCACATTGCTATAGCCATATTTAATAGGTGTAGGTCTGGTGTGTGATATAGAAAACTTACATAACACAGTGAAGCTCCTCAAAACCGACACCTCAGTATACCAGAATCCCATCAAAACTAAATTTCTTTTTTAGTTGCCCATTTTTTCTTCTTTAATAACGTTTTTTTCTGAGTACACCGAAACCCCTCAACTCTGATTATCAAAACAAACTTTGATCCCAAATTTCAATTTTAAGCTTGAAAATACTCATAAAACCCATGAACTCAGTTCAAGCATGGAAATATATTTAGCTGCTAAATTCCTGACACATGCTTGAACAGATTAATCATGGGTAACAGATACTATAGTGGTCCGATCTGTCAAACAAGGAACCCGAAAATGTCCCAAGGGAATGCATGGTTAAAACAACACTTGACATCTGCGCAGACACAGATTAAGGGTGAAAATTGGCTTATCTTAAGTCTTTGCACCATACAAAAGAGTCAGCTGTTTAGGCTAATTACATGTATTAAATGTAACTAAATACCTGTAGGCATGCCATTTAAGAAACACTGTTTATCTGGTGATTACCTTTAGTCTGACTTCACATCCCCATTTTTTTGTACCCCCCTCCCGATTTCAATAACGAAAATGTTTAATGCGATAAAAAAATGCACAGAACTAAGTCAACTGAATCATTGATTTATAATTTCTAACCTGACTGTGACCAGAATGGCACTAATACTGGCATCCGTTTGCACCTCTCATGCTTAACGGACTTTCCATTCTAACACAGCGCCATATTGCGTACACTATGGTCTAATTTATTTCCATCAGACTTCACAATGACGTAGTTCATCCTATTCAGTAAATGCCGGATAATTCTGTAAATTTCCATAATGTTGAGAGTTTGGAATTATATCCCTTTGCACACATGAACATATTAATTAAACTGCTTGTTAAATCCACATGAAAGGCAAATTTGTTGTTGTCATTCTTTTCCTTTGCTTGATTCGACATTGTAAATATCGGAAGCAGATGACACGTATGTAGATCTGTAGTCGTGTACATACCCCATTGCTGAAAATGGACTTGTCCAGAAAGTGGAAATGGATCTCGAGCATGTCCATCTATTATATTGAAAACTTCCGTTAAGCATTAAACGTGCAGACGATGATGGTGTTAGGACCATTTTGCTCGCAATCAGGTTAGAAAATATAAATCAATGAATGAACTGACTAAGTTCCTTGCATTTTTTTATCACATTAAAGGTTTCCATTATTGAAATCAGTAGAGGGGTACAAACAAACGGGTTGGTATAGTCAGACTATAATTGTGATTGATGCTATTCATTTGTATACAATTGATCAATTGAACTTTGTTTATTTTTTTAAATTAAATATCGGGGCTTTATTAACCAGGCATGTGGCCTCACTTCTGGCATTTTGCTGCTGGAGACCGACAAAGCAGTATTCTAAAAGTGATATTTACTGAAATGATTTTCAATAGAGAAAAATAATTATATATATATATTTAAGTAGCCATGACTGTCATCTGTCTTTACTCAAAACAGTGATGTTTTGCATGCAGTGTTGTGAACAAGAAATTGAAACTACTTATAATTGGCATGGCTCAGAAACATCATTGCTTTAAGGACATTAACGTTACAAATTTGCCTGTGACATAAGGAGCTAAAAAGAAAGACAAATCACTATGACCCTGTACACTGCTACATGTACATCACACAGACCTGATCTATGTCTGAGTCACATGACTTTGAACCTGTGTCATGGTTTCATGAAAGCAAAATTAGGCCCATGATGAAAGCAGTGAATATGATGATGACAATTTAATTTCGGAGCCACCTGGCAGTGATATTACAAACCCTGAAGTTTTAGACCTTATAAAGAGATTAAAACAATTTGTGATTTCTAAGGATGACCATTATTTGGCTTTGACACAAGAAATAGAGTCATTAACACAAGCCACATTAGTTACAGAATGATGTAAGAAACAACAGACAACACTCCACGTTTTCTTCAAGCCATGCTCTTGAACTGTGACCATCATGAATAGAGTATTTAAACATTGTGGAGTATCAATCATAATTCCAGTGGACTTATAGTAAAGTTATAAAAGTACTGTATTTTGTTCCTCAGATGTTTCTTGTGATGAGGACTGTATTTATACGTGGAGCAACTGTTATTTATTCTTGTGACAGAATATGATTTTTGGTAGGAATGTGTATTGTTCAACTAATTCTTCATTAAATGCATGTATTTAAAATAAAATATAACAGATTTCTTAATTTTGTGCACTTTTACACACACTGATACTGATGGTCTCATAAATGCATTCTCTCTCTCTCTCACCCCAAAAGTGCTCAGAAAGAGACTTCTTTTCTCATATCTGCAAAATCCTCAGTAAACTGAAAACCTCTTGAAACTGAAAAAATTCTATGAGTCCAAGGGTTTTCAGTTTTGAGGGGTTTCACTGCATTGCTGTTTAATTTCCACTATATTCAGATACATACAGGTAAGTTTTCTATATTAATCTAGCCTTCATAGTTATATATGGGATGCTTTACTGATTTTACCTTTATAGAACATCATTTGGCTTTTCCTACAGATAATGTTGTCTTACAATGGATAGTGTAGCATCCATTTTGCAAATATCAATAATGATGCTTTAGTGGCTGTTAATGTATGGTGTGCTATAGAAAACTCATTTATATTATTGTGTAGTTTCCACCATGGGTGGAAATGTACAGTTATATTTTCTCTTATGCATTGTTTAGTCACAGCATCCACATTATAGTCACTATAAGCGACAATTTGGTACCTCTCCTACAGGTAACTTTTTATTAGAACTGATATTTAGCATCCACATGATAAGTATTAAAAGTGATGTTCTGATACTCTACCTGTACAGGTCAAGTGCACCCTTTTACAAGTACATGTAATTGTCATAGTGTGTAGCTCTGCATAGACATTCTGAAATTCATAAAGCAGGATGCATGCTGCGCCACACCTGTATATATTGTTTGTTCTATTTTGTTTTACAGACTTAGGCCATAGGTGAGACCAGATTGACAACCACTCCACAAGTGGAATTCAGTCTGGTTGTCATTCAAGGAATACGTGTTTGACTTGCATGTTATGGACTAAAGTCTATGGAATGCAATATTAGGAGTTCTAAAGGGGAAGGCACAGAAGCACACCTTGAGGGACAACAATGTCATCAACATGCATGCAAGGGTTTGAAACTATATCACTTGCTGGGGAGCAAGACAGAGAGCAATTACAGCCTCAGTTACCATCTCACATATGAGAATTTACAGACCAGCTACATAGATCAATATCTTGTACCCTGTCCCAACCTCAAGAAATAGGCATCGTCATGTTAGTCAAGATGGCCCTGTTCCTTCATGACCACACTTGGCCATATATATCTGATCACAATGGGTCACAACCTCAATTGATTATGCAGTATGAGCAACCAGAAGAATGAATTTTGTCCAGTTCCATGACTCACATAGTATTGCTTTGGCACATGCTGTGTACAATGCCCAGCTTAGTGTCTCAATACCCAAGAACCCGGTTTATACAGCAGTCTAACCCACTTAGTTCTGCTAGACCTTCCTGTGGAAGATGTGCACTTTATACAGGCCCTCTCATGGATCAGTCTAACCCACATGGTGCTGCTAGACACTTCCTGTGCATGACGTCCACCTGCAGATGATGCCCAGTTTATACAAGCACTCTCATGGAGCAGTCTACCTACATAGTGCACTTACTGCATATGATGTTGAGCTTGGTGCCTCAGTATCCAAGAGATGTTGCTTGACTTGACCACAATGGGAACCTATATGGGATCTAACTCATGATGTGCAACAAGTGTAATGAGCCATCTTCCTCAACATTCTTCTCCAGCTACTCCACAGGTAGCACATGAGATATCAGCTTCACTACCATTATCCTTTTCCTCATCGATATTAGGTCTTACTATAATGTGTGAAAACTCAGCCTTACAGGCCTGGACTGAAGAAGTTTTCCTCCTAATCCCATCGGAGTTCTGTCATGGTCATTCCTTTACAACACCTGCCTGGTCTACAGATCCAACATCAGGTAATCATTGAGTAAGAAAGAATCTACTTTCAAGTGCTTCCAAAGTGTGCAAAAGTTACTGACATTTTAAGTCTACCTAAGTTTTTTTCTTGCAGGTGCCTTCCTTCGAATTGTAATCGACGATTCTACAATCCTCATTACCCAGTGTCCTATTTAGATTCCCAGCACCTGATGTGTAATGTTGTGGCCATGAGCTCGATACTAGACCTAATATCTATGGCGGAATACAGCTCATCTTCTTCCACCCTGAATCTCACCATACAAGCATGCAAGTCTGTTTATAGAAAAACTTGCATCTTGAACATAGTGGCCCAACATACTCTGGCCAAGGCCTTAACAGCAGCTATAACCAGTAACATGTGATTGGTGGAATGAGATGCAGTGCTCTCTACCTGCATCTTGTTTAAAGATTATCATAGGGCCAAACTACACTTGCCACCTTAATCATCTACCTTTTCTTTAATATCAGGATCATGCAAAAAAGACACCAAGGATATCTTCATTCCCTCCTTCACCGTCTCAGCCAAAGTGGAGGGATTTTTGAGGCAATCAACAAAAGATCACAGGGCCATCCCTAAAACATAGGCCAGAGGGAAGCAGCCCTATTGAATTTATAACCACAGAAAACCACAGTTCACCTGAACTAAAGTCAACAAGAGGCTGAGAGAGGGTGATCGTTTATGCAAGCATTTCTCTCCATGTGATCCTACCTATCTCAAATGAAATTATCTTCACACTGCCCTTATTATAGATCCTGGTAGGGGAAGGCTCCAATCTTTTTGCTGCAGGATGGGGAAGATTTGCCATGATGACATATGAACCTGACAAGTAGTTTCTGAGGGACTTGGTATCACTTTCAGAGCTCCTCCTCCTTTGTCCAGGGTTTCCTCAGCTAGAAACGTGGCTCTATGTCATGTGACCTAAGCACAATCAATCAACTCATTTGTGTTATTTGGTTCAAAATGGTATGCAACCACACATTATAAATTCCATCCATTAGGGAGACCATGCAATTAGTGTGGACTTAGATGAGGCATGACTTCCATGTCCTCATTCACACAACTTCCAGGAAGTTTCTTTGATTTGCCAACCTTGCCAACAAGGACGTCTTCAACCTCATACAATCTCAAGATTTTAGTCATCTAGGTCTGGAACTCAACACCCAAGATGATAGAGTATGCCCTCCTCAGAGATGAGAATTGAATTAGTACAATCTGTATGGATGCAAACACAGAGGACTGGGGAGATGACTCGTATCATTATAGTATGGCAATGGAAAGTTGCCCCCTGAGGGTCATCACTTACCAATCAACAATCTTGTAATGAAAACAGTTTCAAAAGCTTTTCATTGGTGGCTGGAGAACCTACATGAGAATGGAGTTCTCTTTCTGTCCAATAACTCCACTGTGGTGACTTATTACAAATGGAACTAAGTCCCCAAGCCTTTTGTATTCTTGTTAGGGATTTTCTAAAGTGGTCTCTTCAATGACAAATCCATGTGGAAGTTCAACATATCCTATGCTGGCTAAATGTATTAGTGTGTTCATGGTCCCACATGAACCAACTATAGTACAAGTCACGTTGGCATTAAACACCAACTATTTCAGTAATGGCTGTAATTTTTTAGAATTTGATTCTACTTACCTTTAAGTGGAAAGTATTCACTTCATTTGAATTCTTATACATCCAAATTCCTTTGAAGGCCATTATTTATATGCTCCAAGAAGTACATATGGCAAAATCAATGTTACAGTATGTTGACAGTTTTGGACAAAATGAACCTAAAGGTGTGATCCAGTACAATCCGGATTGAATGTCGCGTGCTGTGATGTCACAATGAAAGCTATGCATATCATGATAAACAAGTTTGTACTACCAGATATTATGACGATTCCACTCGAAGTGCTCTTTTCTCGACCCAAGTATAGTACATGGCCACCATTGTAAAAGACCACAGAGATTAATAATTTTCATCTTAAGTTTCTTGATGACAGTTAAGGTGCAGAGCATTCAATAATTAGGATTGAATAGACTTTGGTTAAAGAAAAGTAGTGTTAAATTTTAAAAGAACAATTTATATTTCATTTAAAATGAGTAAATGTGTATATATGACCCTATTTGCAACAAGGTGGAATACCAAATTCCTAATCTTTGCCTTACCAGTCCTGGATAAGAAAAGGCATGGACAGTCAATGCTCTTTCTATAGATTGGAATGGCCTGAATGTATATGTTTACCCTCAAACTCCTCTGGTTTTGAAGGTGATACAGCATGCAAGAGAATCAGAGTGTCACTACACACTGATTGCTCCAATCTATGGGACTTTTGGATCACTGACCTCATCAATCTTGCAACAGAATCTACCAAGAAAATGAAATATTCCCTCATCTACTCAATAATCACAATGGCACTTGTGTTTCATCGCAACCCAGAGATCTGAATCAGGTCTGAATCTTATTGAAATACACCCTCAGAAACAATTGGTTTTCAACACCAGGGTGGAGAAGTCACTCAAGAGAGATGGCCTTCCACCTTAAAGGTATATAAAGACGAGGGAATATATTCTCACACTGAAGTACACAAGGACATTATACACCACTGCAGGCATCCACACCTCAATAACCAACTTCCTACACTCTCTGCGGAAAAGCAGTGAGCATGTCTCACAATTCACAATTAAAACCTACCATTCCAGAATCACTGATACATAGCATCATCAAGGAGGACAAGATATTAGACAAACCAAAGACCTATCCAAATTTCTGTCCAATTTTGATTACAATGATGCTGGATCCTTGTCCAAGCGGAAACTATCATAGGTACTAACTTGGTTGAGCAAGACCCCATTTAAACCACTCTCACGAGTTTGTTTGGTTCACCCATCATATTGGACCTGTTTACCGGTACATACAGTTTCTACAAGATGGGTCATTATCACTCACGAAAACCCCTGCTTTCACTGCCAAGAACAGGTTCATGACGAGTCAGACTTTTTAAACAAAATTTGTGTCTACTCTGAAAGCTTCATCTCAAGGTCATCTACTGGACCCAGTGTGAGTTCTGAAGTGGTATTCAAGAAAGAAAGAGCTGTAGCATTGAGGGAGATCATGCCTATCTTGCTCCTCATAGTGGGAAAGGACAATATATTGCCACAGATATTTTCATCCTGTATAAAGTGGATTATTCATTCTTCATACTGGAAAATAACCCCAATCCAAATAATTCTGCTTTGCATCTTGGCTCATCCAGTTAGGACAGTCACCACAAACACTGCATATAAGTGAAACTGTTCTGTTATTATCCATGCCTCAGGATGGAGATCCAAGTCCACTTCTCTAGCTGTGATCTTTCATCCAGAAAGGCACGACTCAATCTGGTGGGACCTATAGCTGCGGTGCAACAGGTTACCATGCCCAGTCATTCCAGTTTCATAAGGATGTGGTTTCATGACTTCTACTGGATTTGCCAAAGGTAAAATTTTTCCCTTTCAAAGCCGCTCCCTGACACATGGAACCTATTATCAAGATGGGTTATCTAGAAGTTGTCACATACCTTAGGGGACTGGGGATGGTGTTTCTTTGATTTTGGACTTTTAACATAGCTTTAACAATTTTAGTCATATTGTTACTATGTCTGCAGTGTGGCAGTTCATAGTGATGTCTAGCACTGGGAATCATGCCGCAGACATGTAGCATCATGTCCCACCCAGTCACATTATTCTGACGTCAGGCCAAACAGTACTAACACTAACCTCTTAATGCTGAGTGTCAAGCAAGGCAGCTGCTAGTACCATTTTTATGTCCTTGGTATTACTTGGCCGGGATTTGAACCTGCAATCTCCTGTATCCGAGGCAGATGCTCCAACCACTTAGGCCACTGGAGCGGTTGACTGGAGATGGTCTCTCTGGGGAAGAGAATGCATCTCCCTCCAGCTTTTACCTATTCTCCTAAGGTATTATGATTGGGTAACATATTTGAAGAAGAAACCATCATTTCTAATAAAAAAGTTTCTTCCATAATACTTACCTGATCATAATATACATACAGCCTCATTGCAGTTACATCTATATAGAGAGCGTGCCTTCTGCTCCAGTAGTAACTAAAGAATTCATGGGATTTGGTGCCCAGGATCAAGGGGAGATCAATCTAACTGCCACCTATGTGAGCTGATAACTTTGAACATTTTAGCTAAAAAGATCTAGCCTGGGATGGCTGGACTTGTGACGTACTTGTAGTTCTCCTAAGGTATTATGATTGGGTAATGTATTTGAAGAAGAAATGCAAAATCTGCATATCTGATGAGTTGGCAGCTATAAGATTGTATGTTATAATATGAACTCTTGAACTAAACTTAATGTGAAGAAACCATTATTTGCATTTCAGACTTACCATGACTGTGACCTTTCAGACCAAAGAATCTATACATTTTTTTATCAGCCTAAGTACAAGCCAACCACAAAGTTTGGTCAAGGAACTTGGTCTAGAAAAAAAAGCATTCTGCAAAACCCAATTTTCTTTCAGCCACAATGACCCTAATCTTGGAATGCTTGACCCAAACCATTACATCTCTTCCATACATTAAGTACAAGCCTCCACAAACTTTTCTCAGGGTAAGTGGTCTTGAACAAAAGTTAGCATGCAAAAAAACCCATTTCTTCAATACTCTTCTTCCTTGCTCCAAGTACAAGTTATCCACAAAGACTGGTCTTGATCCATGATGTAGAACTAATGTTCTTAAGCAGAAAATGATCATCTTCCTTCAGTCACAATGAAATTTATCTTTTTGACCCCAAAATCAATATTCTTGTTCTTTAATCCAAGTGCAAGCCATACAAAAATAATGTCTAGGTCTATGATGCAGAACGAATACCATTGTTCAGAAAACAACTTTCTTCTTTCAATCACAGTACATCCAAAACGTTTAGTCCAGGCAAATGATGTACAAATGTTATTGTGTGGAAATATTTCTTCTTTCTGTGACCTTGATCTTTGAAATTGATCAACTTCTTCCTTCACCCAGGTGCAAGTCATCCACAAAGTTTGGCAATTGTAGATGATGGAAAACCTGAATTATGGAGTGAGTCAGACAAAAACCAGTCTTTTCTTTCAGTCACAATGATCTTGACCTTAGACCCTGAAATCAATAGAGTTTCTCCCTTGTGAATGTGCAAGCCATCCACGAAGTGTGGTAAATGTAAATAGTGGATAACTCATGTTATTGTGTGTAAATAAAATTAGTCACAAAGTAATGGATGGATGGATGGACAAGAACATAATATAATATACTCTGCTTTATGATGGTGTTATATAAAGGAATAAGCTTACCAGGTAATGTAATTTTTACTGCAAAATCTTCACTATGATCTCCTTCCAACAAGGAACAATATTTCTCTGGAAAGATATATATAATGTCATTTGAATATGCAAAGATCATATAGAGGCTGGTTCTCTACTTCATTATATAACTCCAACAAAGAGAGGTAAAAGTAAGGAAGGTCAGCATCTGCATTTTAAACCCGTTTCATCCAATATTTCAAAGCTCACCACTACAAAGATTTTAGAAGTCTCCAGTAAACATTGTAAATACTAATTATCATGCATAAAATAAATCAGATTAAACTGATATCAACTATGAAATAGTCATTTTCTAATTTTTTTCTCTGTAATTTGTATCCTTCACTTTTAATCTTTCTAAAATGTAAATATTTTAACTTAAAATATAAAGATCAAATTGTGCTGAAATATCATTAAACCATATGCAAACATACAGGACAAAAGTCTAAGTGGGATAAAACAACGACATAAACTTTCTTTTCCGTCATATGAAAATGGAGGTATTAGAAAGAGTTGATAAAAACCAGAGTATCATCTTGTTTTCATATTGTTAGAAATTTGTTGTTCTTAAAATCTGCTCCAAAATCTACCATCACTGTAAACACCTAGAATCCATAATTTTTATTTTACTGGTTGAAAATCACAGGCCTTGAGCACCTTGGAATGACAGCCAGTATTACACGCAAGATAATGCTTCAGATTCTTAGCCAATTACCTTGCTTAGTTACTACAGCCGAGGTCTCATATGAAAAGCATGCAGCATGCTTCAGTCCACTGTGTAATACTTATACTCATTTACATCTACAATACAGAGCTTATCTGCTGAGGGTAACCTATTACAACATACACTGAATAGTCATTAATATGAAAAGTTTATCACTGAATAAACATCTCTAGTAATACTTCCAAATGCACTGGTTAAAAAGGACCCTCTGAGTAGGCCCGATGTATATAGCATGGAAGAATCTATGTGGTCACACACTAAATATTTCTACTTAACATGCACTAGTTAAGCATAAAATATGGGTTACAATGGTCTTCTTTGTTTGTAAGAAAGCAGTACTAAGAAAGATGCATTCAATTATAAAGCTTCATTACTGGAATTTAAACAGCACCCTATAAATGAACTTTAAACAGTTTTAAGAAAGTCACTGAAGCATGAAATATAGGTCACTGAGACATCCTCTTGTAATAAGGGAGTATGTAAAATAAGGGTCAAAGATACACAAGTGAGAAAATGGGGTCATATTGACCTACTTTTGGTATGGCTGACTTGAATTACATACTTAGGTGAACAAGGGTGTAATATAATGAGTGTAAGGAACAGAAAGCTGAAAATACTAAATATGAACATTAGGTCACAGTGATCTAGTTTTGTAGAGATATTCTTCCGACATGAAATGACATGCCAATTTTTATGAGTGTGTGAAATAGGATTCAAGATATTGGGGGTGTAATGATGAACAGCTGAAAATGCAGACCACTTGAGAATGCGAGTCATCCAGTTTTCATATGACATCATTTCTCACTTTAACATGCATGCACATACTCATTTTCATGATTACTAATGAAACTGGATCCAAGATATTAAGGATGTAATAAATGAATAGCTGAAGATAACACAGGATTGAGTAGTCACTGTGTGAAAATTAGGTCACACTGTCCTAGTTTTGGTTTGATTGAGTTACTCCTCTAGAGATGTATTCACATACAAATTATAGAATGTTTAAATGAAGTTGTTCCAAAATAAACACACATATCACTATTGAACAAATAAGTAAAAAAATACAAAAGTCAATCCAGTGTGAAGACAGGGTCAAAGTGATCTACTTTTGGAATATCTGTCACTTACTTTGAATGAGTTGTATCCACTTACTAATTTTCAGGAGTGCAGGTGCAATAGTGTCCAAGATATTAAGGGTATAATGAACAAGCTGAAAATCAGATCATAGTGATCTAAGTTTGGTATGGCTGATTTACTCTTCCTGGGATGCATCTATATACCGTTTGTGAGTTCATGTAAAATAGCATTCAAGATACTGCCTGAGGACATAATGAACAAAGAAACCATGAATACACACACACACACACACACACACACACACGCACACACACAGGCAAAATGCTATTTCCCATCTACCAGTAACTTCATTGGTGAGAGGCTAACAGGTCATGATGGAGACAAGGCAAAAGTAGATGCAGCTAATATTATATGGTGCAGAATTCAATGTAATGATATATGTTACGTTTTGTAAAATATGTCAGCATTTCTAGAAATAGCAAAACTAATGCTGGTGCTTTTGTCATTTACAGTCAACAGTTGAGAGAACACTGACACCTAACTGGTCACAAGGAAAATAAATTTAAAAACTAAAGTTTTCAAGCAAAATGTTACGGATATTCACATGCTTTTTTGTGTCTGCCTGAGTGTGTAACGATTATCTGCTGCCATAATGCTCTGTTGTCCACTTAGTGAAAATTCACTGACATTCAAATTACTGATAAAGCATAAATATACATATTCTAAATCATGCAAAGATTCTCAGAATGAAATAATAAATTATCAAATTATTTTTCACAATGTCTGAATGTAAAATTCATTTCATAAGTACTGTGTTCCAAAATGGGACAAATTTTATGCCAATTTCATCAGTGCCTGAGTGGGTAACCTTTAATGGAAAGCTGATAATTTTGTTGACCTAATTTAGGATACAAGCCATAAAATGACAGCAACAATAGAATTTTCAACACAGCTTTCTGAATGCACTAAACTGGTTTTGAGTCAGAACAGTCATATAATAAATGGCAAGAACTGGAAAACAGCTGACACTATCTACATCAAGCAGTGTTTATTTTACAAAATCTGTACACCACTCATTTACAATAGCCTGATGTCATACAAAGTGCTCTTTTTAATTGGCAGACAAAATGGAGATATGCCTATCATCTTGCCACAGTTGTGTAAAAAACCATATGTGTATGGAATGTTTGCTCAGTTAAGATGAAAAATAGTATGAACAGTTATGTGAACAATTTCAATTTACATGGTATTATATATCAAATTAACATTCAAATGTCACATCTGATTTCAAGAACTTGGCCCTGTTCAAGCTGGATAACCAGTTTCCATTCATATCCACTGCTGAACATTCATTAGATTTCAAGTTTAAATAAGAATTTTTGATAATGGATAGAGGTTGATTTCATAACAATAATTCTTTGAGGAAAAATAAAAACAAATGTCACATGCAATCAATATAAGTAAAAACATCCCTCTAAGGGCATATTAGATAGCCATGATGCAACGTTTACCAACCTGTCCCCATACCATAGAGTGATAAAGTTTAAGTAGCTACTGCATCACATTTCTTCTAAAAACCAGACACAAAAAGAAACATGGAATTGTAATGACTTACCTTTAAGAATAACAGAAAATGAATCAAATGACCCAGCTTACATTACATTGTACTAGATAATGTAATGAAATGAAGGGTGATTCTAAGAACATCAAATGGGAAGAAAAATCCCTCCATGGATTTAACAAAAACACAAAAATTGATATTATCCAAATTAAGAATATTAACCCAGTAAAACTGCAAAAGTAGAATGCCAAAAACTTCTGTAAACTTAAATCATTCAAGTTAATAATTATCCATTTAGACAGTCCTCTAAAGTTTTTTTCATAATCTTTAATGAAAAAACAAAAATGCTGTCCTGTCACATACCCAAGCAATTAATTATTACAGTTGTCATATACTGTTCTTAAATGCCCAATATGGTAACTACGATTGGTTCTTTGGTATCGCTGTTATCACAGGCACAACATCAGTTGGATATTTTCAATGATGCTGAGAAAATTGTAGAACAAAGATTAGACTCGTGTTTTATGTTACATCATTTTTCATCCAAAACATTTTTTATTTGTGTACAATACCTACGTGGGACTATCTACTCATATTGAGATAAACTGTCCCTAATCTGACATTTCAAAATTAAGTAACATGGGCAACTTATAATAACTATGAAATTTTGGAAAACTGAGCTGTAACATGAATTTTATAACATGAGAATCAATACTATATCCCTTTTCCACATTTATTATCAATCATGTAATAATGGTTCTGTGTTCTGAAGCAAGTCAAACATTTGGCTTCAGAGTAACAAGAAAGTGATGTTTTAAACTGTGCCCTGACAGAGCAAAATCTTCAATCTCATATTTTCTGCCATTATATATCATAAAAATAACAAACAAAACTTTTGATTGCATGAGATAATTAATAGTTTTTGAACTTCTTTTGAGACCCAAGACATATTCATTAATAGATGTACACAACGGCTTTACATGTATGCACTAGTACTAATTTAAAACTTGACATCATTAGATTATTTGACTATTAGTCAAGTAGTGTCACATGAAAAAGACTTTGACTAAAGCATGAATCTTTATGGATTTACATGTATCATAATGTCAAATATTTCTCGATAAGGTGCCATTTGACATACTTTCTCCCCAAACTTTAGGGCTGCACAAGGGAATTTCTTTATGACTCTCCTATAAGTCAAGGTGTTTTCTTGCAAGTCAGATCCATCTGCAAGGGATGACATAGGGTCAGTGAGTTGGAGTTGCACTTGGGAAAAAATAAACAAGTCAAATTGGATCGATGGATACAGAGATAGGAGAAATAAAGACAAAACCAATGTAGAATAAATACATTTGTATTATTTTTGCATTGAATATGTACAAATTAATTAAATTAACAACTTGGAACTTGTCCACCATCATGTAATGAAATCCATAATGCTTAACATTTTTAATCTATTTATATAATAAATCCATGCATTGAATTATATGTCATATACAGGTCTAAAAATCATAATACAGATTAATATGATTCACAATATCTTGTAATATATTAATTTCAGAAGTACTGTAATAAACAAAGTAAAGTCCACACTTTTGTAATTCATGGTATCCTGTAAATGTCACTGTCTGATATCATCTGGTTCAAAGCCCAAGAATTCATCTTCATCATTGGAGCTACCAAATAAAGTTCTGAATTCCTCCGCTGTCATCTGGTCATCATCAACATTGTCTGACTCAGACTCCTGATCTGATTCATTGTCCAATTCTGATTCTTTTTGTTTACTGTCATCTGTTGGTACTTTTGTGTTGGTCTTGTCTCGAATGAAATCACTGAAGAGTTCTTCATCCTCTGTCCAATCCACTGCATTGAAAATACCACATTCTTAAATGATCTGACCACCATCTCATTTGGAATTTCCTCCCATGCATTACACGCCCACTAAGATACTAACTCAATCCCTGGATGCTTCACATTTCCTGCCTTTGTAAATTCTTTGGGTCTACAATCTGCTTGTGCCACTGTTAACACATATTTGAATGGCTTGGTTAGGCAAACATCCCAAGGTTGTAGCACCGACATGGCACTGCCAGGGATCGCAGCTTGGTATGTTTGATTTTGCTGCAATTTCTGTTGCACAGACTGTATCAAATGCAGCCAAAACACACTGATCTAGAACCCACTCATTCAAACCAAACTCCCAATTTGCATACAGGATTTCCATTATTCAAATTTTCTTAAGATGTCTGGCACTATCAACCAGAACTGATTTTACATGTGATATTGATGCATCTGTTTCTCCAAGACACCAAATTCACATTCTGCAGGACTAGTGTTGTTTTTCTCTGCAAAGTCTATAACCTTTAACTTTAATGCTCCATTGTGTGCATTATGTTTTCCTTTTCCTTTCCCATATTGGTGAAAGTACTGAAGTTTAGCAATTCACAATGTATGATATCTAACTGACGAAGTACACCTTAACTGACAGAATACATCTGCGTTGCCAGGAAGCAACCAAAAAAGTGTTGGTTAAGGTCTATGCCAGTGGGAAACTTCCACTGGACATGGACATCACCTCACATCCAGCAGTCCACTTGATTTTGAGATGCCCAATCTGGTTAGGTTTGTTGCCAGAGGATATGACAGCTATGTTGGCATGGAGTGTTGAGTGGTCTTCAACAGAGGTTGTAAACCACTCCTTCGTAACTGAGCCATCTGTCTGCCCTCCTGGCTTCAACCTTCAATGTCATCTGTGGACCACAATGAACCGCTTTCAGACAGGACAGAGTCATTGTACAGTCAACCTTGTCCAATGGGGCTGGGCCACTAACTCTTCCTGTTGCTGTGGAGCCCTTCAGACCATGTTACACATTGTGAACAACTTTCCACTGACAAAGTTCCCCAGTAGACTGTAGGCTCTGTACCTTGCTGATGATGATGTTAAATAGCTGAGCATGCACTGCACATGATAATAATAATAACTGACAGAACACTGACTATTCACAAACTTTGATCTTTATGATCAAAGACTTTATGTCTTTGAAATCACATCAAGGATTGCCAGAACTGAACAGATGTCAGTTGCGCAGTATGGTCAAAAAGATCTGACATGGCACTGAACAAGTATCAAATTTATGGCACACTAGTTATAGACTTTACAGAGAAAAACAACAATAGTACTGCAGATTGTCCACTGGCGAAAACAAAGCAGTGCTGCTTATACATGCTAAAGGTCATATTTATCAAATTAGCAACTCTAACAAAACAACAGGTTAACTGCCCATCCTAGGATGGGAATAAAAAAGAAAGTAAAAAAATATAAAAAATAAATAAAAGTGGGATGAACGAGATTAATGGAATGTTTGAACCTGAAATACATATGTTTGTCAAGCTGGTTATTTTGGCATCTCCTTCATTTATAATTGGCAGATTTTTCTTGTGTTTTCTGACAATCCAAGCCAGTTACCATAAGTATTTAAACCCTGAAACTGGCTTGCATAAGAGGGAATTTTGTCAGCTAAGCACTTTGATGTTTAATTTCCATACTCCATAATAACAGCATGATTACCACACCTGTGTAAATGGTTATATTTGCTAACATCAAAGCAAACTAAAACTGACAGTATTACAATTATTTTAAAAGCATTATTGCTGAAATATCTTTATTGTATTTTATTACATCGATCAATCAGTTTCCCATGACATATAATACAAGAAATGACTGCAATAATTTCATGTCCTAAAATTTATAGGTAAAAGAAAATTACTTTTGAAAATATTTATGGGTGTCCGAAGATATACAGTCATCACAGTAAGGTTAGATTGTAAAATTATTTAGTTTTCTCTTACTTAGAAGACAACCCCTACTCCGCATTTATGATTTTTTTTTTGTGTAAAAAGGTCAACTTATAAGCGAGTATAAATGGTACTTTTCAACAGTTACAGTTATAGTCTTCATTCAGGACCAACTATACTAAGTCCTATACTGGATGCAAGATCTTAACAATTTTGCTAAGGAGCAACTAGTCATCATAACAAGTCTCCTAATAACAACCCCATTTCCATATGACCGTCCATCCAGGAAAAGCAACTTATTCATTAAATAATAATGTGATTTTGATGTTGGCTGCTGTGACAGCTATACTGGATGTCAAAAGTACACCACTGTCATTTAGAGTCAACTAGACCTTGGGTTGAATGTGTGTGCTTAATGGCAATCTTCCCAGTAGTTGAAGAGGGGTTGCAATAACACAGTCATACTAACAGACGCTGAACAGACATCAGATAACAAATAACAGAACCAGATAACAGGACAAACAATGGAGAAAGGCCTCCACAACAGCTCTTTACCAGTACAGCTAATAAATCTAAATTTACAGGACATCAGGAATTCAAGATAACACCATGTCTTCCTTATAACTGCTCAGTTTTAAAACCATAGCTGCTATTCTTCAGTGATAACAAGATTTTCAAACAAATTAGTTGCTGTGTTGGACATAGTGGATGTCAGATTAGTACCATTTTCAATGAGGACAAAGTAGACATCAGAAATCTTTTGGTCAAAACTCCATGCAATTATAAACATCCATTCAGCGTCATGGTAGCCATATATATTGAGTATATGACTGGGAACAGTTTCAATTATGACAAACTAGGTATCATGAGAAATCTATTGGTGAAAATCACATGTTGATATTGCCATCCATTTGGGAGTAGAGATACAAATATTTTCAAGACAGCCATCATGGTAGTCATTATGAGGGTTAGTAATCTACCTTTAGGACCAAGGAGACACAATAAGAGTTCTCTGATGAAAACCCTATGTCAAAATGACTTCCCCATTAAGAGCAGCTAAAGCAAGATTTTCAAGATGGTCACATAATAGACATCAGATCAGCTCCATTTTAATTCAAGACCAACCAAATATTACAAAACTTTTGGTGAAAATTCATTCATAAGAAGTAGTGATAACAAGATTTTCAAGCTGGCAATTAACACTGACAGCTTTATTTCCTCACCCATGCAACAGAGAAATCTACCTGTTTTGCTAACCTTACTTTTCCTATCTCAGTGTGGTTATCTCAGGCCAGTCATCTCAGTCATGGTATCCACATGCTAGAGACTATTTTATCAAGGGATGCAACCACTGTTGTCTTCTGGTTGGCCTGATGGAGAAGTTTTCCAATCAAACAAATGCCGACACTTTGGGAAATTTAACAAAATAGTTTTTGGAGGAGAGAAACAACATAACTTACAAAATGATTTTAAAAAAAAAGAAATGAAGACAAAAAGAAAACAGACTGCAAGCTAAGAAAATTCTTGACTCTTGACAGTAGGAGAGCAAAAATCATAAAGGTTTACCACCCACTGGGTTCCTATTCCATTTATACAGTATGCTTTTTGAAGAATGGAAGTTTAAAAGGTTTTGCTAAACATGAACTAGTAATTTCTGAAAATTCACCAAAGCATGATGCAGAAGATCATTCCTTTCTTCTTGATGACTGTGAAATAAATGAAATACATATGTCTCTGAAACCCAAGCAACTTTCATTGGAGAAAATAATACAATCAGGAGTGGAAATAAAAAAAAACTGAAACAGTCAAAGAAAGCAGATTTACAGAAGTGGATGAACAATTTGTCACAAATTTTGTTTTTGAGCATGAAAATATGAATACCAAATGTAAAATATTGGGACACATATAACTAATATAAGAATATCCGGAGAAAAACAATGAGATGCACGCTGTACATGAAGTGCTGGCACCTGACCTAAACAACATTCTCTCAACATTTTTCCTTTCAATTTGTCAGAATGATGGAAGTGAATATGAGCCAACAACATTGCGAGGTAAAAAAAAAGGCCTACATATTGACTGATAACAAACAATTTGAATTTAGAGAATTATGTATGAGCAAATAGAATGATGCATAGTACAATTGAGATAATTTCAGTTTGTTAAAAGAGAAATGAATTTTTGAATGAGTACAAGAATGAATAACTAATCATCCAAAATAAATATTATGTAATGAAAGGTAAATTACCTAATAAATTAAAGAACTTGACTCATAAAGCAATTTAGGGCCTCCCCAATGTGGATGATAAATGTTAAAAAACAGAGAGAGAGATTCTGTACCCTAGTTACAAGGCTTTTTAAAATTAATTATTATTTATTATAGGTATGATGGGCAGTTTTAAACGATATCTGAGATGACACATTCAAATGCAGCTTGGTTTATAGCCCTGAATTTTATCAAGCCAAACAGCCCCTAAAAAGTAAACAGAAAAATCTGAAGAAAAAGGGAAAAGGAAACAAACCCAAAACAGCTGATGCTGTCACTGATGATGACATCAATAAACTGTTTGAATACTCACTTTGGACCTCAGCACATGATCAAGTTTACTGAACACTTTATGGTTTGATAATACAAGTTTGCACTTTTGGGTACGGGGAGGGGTGAAAAAACACAGAAACAAAAAAGTGGGGAAACATATCATTAAAGCAAGATTGCAAACTTCAACTAGAATATTTAGAGTTTAATGTGAGACAGACAAAGACGAGGACAGGGGAGGACATAAGAAACACGAGAAATGAAAACCTAAGGATGTACATTAACCCTCTGTTTCCAGCCAGATGTACTGTAACCAACCACAAATGTTTATGAACAAACATCTAAGTGATTTTTGTGACTCTGATCATCAATTTTACCTTGCTCCTGTAACTCATGTTCATGCACCTGGGCCAAATGAGCAATGGTTTTTATGGGCACCTGTTGGTGCCTGAAAGCTTAACTCACTAATGAAAAAAATGGCTATGAAAGCAAACTTGCCAGATTTGGCTTCTAAATGCATTACAAACTCAAGCATGGGAAAATATCTATGTCAGAAACTAATAGAAAACAATGTTCCAGACACTCAGGCTATAAGCATCACTGGTCACAAACATCCCAACTATCTCAAAAACTACATAAAACTTAGTATCAGCCAGAAATGTGTTATGTCAATCCTGCTTTCTTCTAATTATGTTAAACATCCCCAATGTGCCTCAGCTGAATTGAACATGTACATGCAATCATTAATGACAAATAATGCACTTACCAATCAGAAGGAATCATTTATCTGTCCACACGTTATTCAACAAGCCAATTTCCCTGTAGCACATCCTTCCTCTACTAATAGCAACACTTGCCATATTTCCAAGACAGAAAATGTAAATTTTCCAAGAAACCATGAATTTGAAAGTTCAGTACATGGTTATCCACTAGGGTCTGTATTTGGACGGTCTTTCATACACTGGGTTAATTTTACAATCAATATTAATTACAACGCAAAGAAAATGAGAGTTATAGTGACATCAATCTCTAATTACCCATGAATAATTCAAGCACGGTCACTCATACTACGTGTTACTCTTCATTATAGCCTATATAGAGCTGTGTAACCAGTATTGTTTCATTATTTACAATATGACTTTTCTAAATTGGAACTGATGAAAATGAATCATTTTCTTGTAATGAATATTAACTATTTATTGTTAATTTCATATAACATCCATATATTAAATGTGATAATACCTCAAAACTATGCAACATTTTATGTTGTTATTTTTTTGCTCATGCATAAAAACTGTGTACTTCAGATGGAATTGTCATGCCACAGTCCTCGTTAAGATATTTGTATTAATGCACCACATGTAAACATTTTCAAGATGGCTGCCATGGTGGCCTTATTGCACTTCAGATCTGCACCATTTTCATTTAGAACCAACCAAAGATCATAAGAAGTCATTCTCTGAAAACCCCATGTTGATATGATAATCCATGTAGTAGAAGTAGTGGTAAGATTTTCAAGATGGGCATTGTGGTGGCAATATTGGACCAAGTTCACCATTTTCTTTTTGGATTAACTAGACATCATAAAAAATATTTTAGTGAAAACTCCATGTAGATATGACCTTCCATTCAGGAGGTGTAACGATAATAAAAATTTTTTCAAATTGGCTGCTATGATGGATCAGCACCATTTTTATTTATGGCCAACTAGACACCATACAAAAGTCTATTAGTGAAATCCCATGTTGATATGACCTTCCATTCAAGAGGAGTAGTGATAAGATTTCCAAGAGGGCTACTGTGGCAGCCATATTGGATGTGTGAGCAGCACCATTTTGACCAGACCATCAGATGAATGTACCATATATACTCGCATATAAGCTGAATAATTTAGGAACAAATAAACACGTGGAAGAAGGAGGGTTAGCTTATCTGTGGGTCAAAGTCCATATTTTAAAATTTTAAAGTTTATTGATTACCATAATGGCAGTAAATCTTGGGACACAAGAAAATAATTTTTCTGTTCCTACAACTTATATGCATGTAAAAAAAATACATTTTCGGTGTCCCAACACTTTGCATGTGCATATTTTCTGCTTTCTCCAACATGACATTAAATAAACGTAAATAAAGACTTCATAAGTCATGGGCTGGTTTGAGTACCCAGGAGACCAGGCTGTACTATAATGAATGGTGCTTACACAGTTGCAAATCGTGCTTAGTGTCACTTAAATACTTGTTTATTCCCAAAAATATTACATGCAGAGTTTGCTTTATTCATCGTTTCTCGCATTCTTCCAGATCACATTTCAGCTAGATGTACACAGCCATTTCATTTACGTTGATGCATGCACTCACAAGTTACAATTTTTCAGTGATATAAGTGATCCTAAAAATTGAGGTAATCTTTATGAAAAGGTAGACGTGTTTAATTGTGCACAGCACATAATCAGCATCTATTTACATAACTGTTATATGTTCATGAAAGAATGGTAATAATAAAGGCTACAATTCTTAATATAGATGCCGCTAAGATCATTATCAATTTATTTTAGTTTTGTGTTTTGTCTGAACAAAATCATAATTTTCCACACATTGGAAAGCTAGTTGTTTTGGCATCTCCTTTGTTTAGAACTGGCAGATTTGTCTTTTGTTATTTGACAGCAATCCAGGCCAGTAAATTGTTAAAATTCTGAAACTGGCTTGGGTTATGAGGGAAGTTTGACTGATGGCTACACCAGTACTTTGATGTGTAATTGCCTTTTACTCCGTAATATCAGCACGATTACCATAGCTGCATTAAACGGGGTATAAGGTTGCTTACATCAAGCTACAACTCAGATTTTACAGTATGACAATAAGTTTTGAAGCATTATTTCTGAAACTTCATTACTGTATTTTGTATTATTTAAGTTTAGTGCAGTGGTGCATAAGATCCGAATCCAAGGGATTCAGTGGGATGTACTTCATTCAGAGCAAGCTACAACCTTCAATGTACATGTGGTGGCAACATTATGTAAATATGCTCACTAGCCTAAATGTGAGTGTTGAACCAAACACTAATGTTGTTCGTTGTTGTCATGCTGGGATCACATTTGAATGAGTTAGGTATTTATGAGTTAGGTATTTACAATTTCAAGGCAAAATAAAAATGTAATTACTGGTGCACTGATACAAAATTCTAATGCAATAATGCATAAAGAAACAATAATTAACTAGAGTCAAATGGGAGAGGTACTATTATATACCAGCCTGGGAATGCTCACTTCTCATCATCATCCGATCAAATTATACACAAATCTAAATTAAGCAGAAACAATAAGAAAAGAAGAAAATTAAATAAATTTATCAACTTTTAAAACAAATTATTTTAACTTAAAACATTTTCATGTAATAATCACAGATGTCAACCTCATGAGAGAAATACGATTAATTTTTGCTAATATAAGTTTGCCTACATAAATACATTTAGAACTTACCATGTGCATCTTGTGATGTTGTCTCACTCTTGTAGATCAGCTATGCATGGGGTCATGCACTTTTTAATGTTTATGCCTATTCAGTTTGGGGGGTCAGCTTATACTCAAATGAGTTTATATGTGAGTATATACAGTATGTGTCAAGTTTCATGGCAATCCTCCAAGTAGTTTAGAAGCAGTGATAACAAACTTGTGCTAATGGCTGACTGGCTGACAGATGATGGACAACAGATCATCCCATAAGCTGTTCTATGACCAGTAGAAATAAAATTGATATCCCATGAAAACAGCAAATTCACAGTAAGTAAATACAATGTCAATCAGTTATTCTTGGCCAGTCCTAATCATCAACATCAAAGAGATGGAAAATTATACAGTTTCTAAAGTTGAAGGCTGCACTGCATTTAGAAGGCATGGGGAGACCTGGATTGAATCCTTGGAGCTCAGACTTGCACAGTGGCATGTGCTTTGCAGAATGCCAACAGGTCTTGGTGTCATATTTACATTACAACAACCACATCAGGTGTGACAAATGGTATACGAAAAACAAACACGTTTTAGCTAAATTCTTCACAATCTTTGACACAATGACTACAAGGACTGTCATGTGCCTGTGAAAACTTAAATGAAGGTTGGTTTACTATTTTCATTCTACTTACACTACCCCACTAATACTCCCATCAATACTGGGATTGAAACTCTGAGAACTGCAACCAGTAAAAGTGATTGAAAACGAAGCATTAATATTTTCATCAGTTAAATCAGAAAATTCACCAACAGGCATAATGCATTATTTTCAACAAACAACAGTAATTATCTATGTAGTTAATGATGTTTCATTGTTGTTGTTGGTATGGGTTCAACACCATTTTTCAGCATATGATTGACAGGCTATATACAGGTATAGTAGCCAGTATATTTGGTAGAGGAATAACCTGGGAAATCCCCAGGAAGAACCACTGACCCATGGAAAGCCACTGGGAAACTTTCTCACATGTCTTTGACCACTTGGGGCCACTGATATTGTTTTGCATTTCTTCCTGGATAAACCCACTTACACACCTAAATCACCCATGATGTGACCATTTGATGTAGATTCTCGATTACTTCTATACTGTAACTGCATGGAATTCATGTGTAGTGAAAAATTTTGTACTGTTCTTATTGGAAAACAAAACCTTTTGTCATGATACCAGTTCTGTGTGGAATGAAGTCCAACTTTCCTTGGATGAAAATTGTTAAACAAACTTACAATTAAGATCTTGATACCTTTTTAAAATGTGGTGCAAAGTGATCAAGTGGTTTCTGAAAATGTGTGTGTGTGTGTGTGCATGTGTGTGTGTGTGTGTGTGTGTGTGTGTGTGTGTGTGTGTGTGTGTGATTTGGATTTTTAACATAGCTTTAACAATTTTTCAGTCATATCGCTATGGTGTCTTCAGTGTGGCAGTTTATAGTGATGTCTAGCACTGAGGCATCATGCCGCAGACATGTAGCATTATGTCCCACCCAGTCACAATATTCTGGCACCAGGCTGACCAGCCCTAACACTAACCTCTTAATGCTGAATGCCAAGCTAGGCAGCTTCAAGTGCCATTTTCATAAGTCTCTGGTATGACGCGGCCAGAGTTTGAACCAGCGATCTCCAGCATCTGAGTTGGATGTTCTACCACTTAGGCCACCGAAGTGGTTGGTTTTTGAAAATAGCAACTATGAATGAAGGTGGACATTTTAAACAAAACTGACACAGACCTATACCATAATCTCAACAGGCATAATTTAGCTATACAGGTGACAAAAAAGGATATGTAGAAAAATAGATCTTACTGTTTTTATAAACTATAATAATAATTATTATAGCTAATATAGCTGATAACACAGCTATGATTATATAATCTTCTGTCATTCCACTGTCTGATTCCAAACTGTCCGATTCCAAACTGTCTGATTTCAAATGATGACTGTCATCTGTAAAAAAAACAACAAAAAAAATTTTTAAGAAGCACAACATCAAAGGGCATAAGCCCATGGCCCCATTTAGGGGCACGACCCAAGGGCAGAAATACTACAGGAAGAAAGGAAAGTATGACAAAATTTGATTTTAAAAAAATCACCAACAAAGTGTCACATTACCTATTGATCCAAGGTACCCATCCAAAAACATAATCCAATGTGATAAGCAAACACGTAATGATTTCTAAATCTTCATAGTATTTCAAAAATTCTAAATTCCCACTGAAATGGATTAGGTTTAATAATAATAATAATAATAATAGTAATAATAATAATAATAATAATAACAACAAACATCATCTTCAAAAAATGTGAAAGGAAAGTAAGATATATAATATTCCAACAATGAATTGGTCGAGAGGTTATTTAAATATTAGAATGTACTACAGGGCTGACCTCTGCCAAAGAAATTATAATGTAAGGGCAGATGACCAAGAAATATGTGCCAGTCCAAATTTCTTCTTCTTCTACCAGTTCATTTATAATAAACATTGTGCCCAGAAAAAGCTGATTTCAATTTTCAAGAGAATAGCATTCTTCCTTGTAAATTAACTGTGGCTAAATATATTTTACACTTAACATTATTTTAAACTGCTGTTTCTTTTAATCTATTGTACATAATACCCAATTCTTATACTGTATTGTAAATTGTTGTTTAAATTTCATGAATATTATACTCATTTTTGTACCTCTGTGTAGAGTTTGCACAAGTAAATTACGTCAAGTACAGACCCTGCAATGGGCAATTATATCAGTGAACTAAAAATGGAATACAAAATTATTATAATAATTATTGCATTTTGGAAGAAAACTGAAGCTCAAATACAATATGCAAAAGTAGGACAAAAACTGAAAAAATGTATGAAAAGAAATCTGAATGCTTTTCATCAATGGATTTAATACATGACAATACATGATCTGGTTCTTTATACAGACAAACAACTTTTCACTTCCTACTAGCCATCACTATCTTAAGAATAAAAACAACCAGAACTGACATAATCACCTGCAGTTGCATCTGTACTATGTTAATTACAATAAAACAAAATCAAATTTGCTGATAAATAAAATGCAACCATATTTTTTCACTTAATGGAGTTATATTTGATCACAAATTCAATGCTGTATTTTGCAATTTATGCATCTGCTATATTTATTACAGCACACTCTGAAATAAAAAAAAGACAAAAATGATTAAAACAAAATGTCAATGCATTTCTGAGACCAGAAATGAACAAGAGTCCTCAAAGGATTGAGATTCTACTGGCCAAAAAGATTTTCCTGTAATCATTGATAAAACTGTTTCTTATTTTCAACTGTGAAGTGCTGACACAATCTCTGATATTCTTGAATGATCACAAGATTTTCAAGATGGTCATCACAGCAACCATAATGGATCTAAGACTGTCACCAATTTCATTTAGAACAAATTACATATCATAATAGGTCTTTCAGGGAAAACTCTATGTCGACACAACTATCCATTCAGGTGGAGTAACAAGATTTTCAAGATGGTTACCATAGCGGCCATTTGAGATGTCATATCAGCATCATTTTCATTTAGGACTAAATAGACACTAACAGAAGCCTAAGGTGAAAACTCCACATCAATATGACTTTCCATTATGGACCAGTAGCAATGATTTTAATTGGCAATATTTTTAATTAGGACCAAATGGACATCATAAGAAGTCTTTCGGTGAAACTCATGCTGATATGATTTCTGTTCTGTAGGAGCAGCAATAATGAAATTTTCAAAATGGCTGCCTTGGTGGATGTACAGGATGTCAGATCAGTATCATTTTCATTTAGGACCAAATAGGCACCAAATGATTTCAGGTGAAAATGTAGTAAATGTGGTGGGTTGGGGGTTTGGGTAAAACTAATTTGAGTTATGTAATACTTACCTATCACTATTGTTTTGCTCATATTTTCTATGCCAGAGACCCCACCTCTTGTTCAAGAATTCTTAGAACAGTGACCCCGATTAATTCTATGTCATAGGTCCATGTACAATACTGAATCAATATCTGTTAGACATCAGAGAGGGGTGGGATGAAGGCATCTAACAGTGAAAGGAAAGTATTATATAATTAAAATTATTTTACAACCCCCACCAAAAATAGGTTGCATCTTGATATCTGTAATATATTACCTGTCACTATTGTTTAGCTGAATTTGTCAGTTAGACGGGAGGCTGATGGAGTGTAAAGGAGTAAAATTTGCTCACCTTATAGTCCAGTCACTCAACTGGTTTGCTAAAGACTGAAAGTAAAAGGTGAAAGTCATGTGTGATTTCCAAATCACAGCCTTCATAATATCCTCCAAAGATTTGATAATAGGTATGGAAAGTAGTAATAGTCATGTCTCTCAGTGAGAGACTAATAAACTTTCTTGATGGTAGTGAAATCCATTAAGAGTGTGGATGCTAGGGGGTGATATAAACCTATTCCTACCTTTCATTCTCCCTATAGCAAATGCTAAATAAAATCTAAGTGCCTTAACTGGGCAAAGGAATCTATCTCGATTGTCCCCAGCAGAGATGCAACTGAAACTGGGGATCTCATGGAAGCTGATTTCTTGATAGGAAACCTGGCAGACATAGCAAGGAGACTTGGAATACCTACTAAACTGTAAATATTCCTCCTCCATTGATAAGGCCTGTAGCTTACCTCTCCACACTGGCACTATGACTAATATTAAGAACGATGGTTTTAAGTGCAAAATTTTCAAATGAAGCCTGACTATGAGGTTCATAATGTTTTTATTTTGTCAGAGTCCACAAAACACACGAAAGATTCCTTCTTGGAACCAACAAACAAGACACCTAGGTTGAGTAAGTTGCTGAACTAAGACAACTGAGGCCTATCAGGATAATCTGTCAGCTGTGGAGGTCCTAAGTTTGTGATGCACCTGTGGAATCAACCTGAAGGGTGGGAATATTTAAGTGAACAGTTGATCCTACCTGAGGCTGAAGGCATCCACTCTCTAAGCCCTTTGGTCTGGGACTGGAGAAATATAAAACAGCAACTTGTTGTTTATGTTTCATTGCAAACAAGTCTGCTAGAGGTTTCTCCCACAGAATGAACAGACTCTGCAATTGCTTAATACAGCAACCATTCTGTTAGGACTACCTTGCCTATTCTGGACAAACTGTCCACAAGGATATTTTTCTCTCCTGGAATGTAAAGATCTCAGAGTGTAAACCCTTCTGACTGCCCAGCACAAAAGGTTCCAGACTTTCATGCAGAGAGAAGGAGCATGCAGGGCTGAAAAGAGGAAGGGGGCAACCGGGGATATATCTCTGAGGCCCACGCCCATGAGGAGGCCCGGGTTGAACAACACTTTTTAATTTTATAAAAGAAATTTTGTTTGAATAAGAACTAGGAAAGGCCCGGGTGTTTCTTACCCCAGGGTTCATGATCACTCTATATGGCCCTGGGAGCATGTTGTCTGAGGTATGCAAAACACAATGTGTCTTCTGAGGAGACTTTGATGCAATGCCCCTTCATATGGCCTATGCAACCTTTCAGGGCATAAAACAAAGTCGGTCCAAACTGTTTATTTGCTGGAGGCTCTAATCCTGGAATCAATGTCCCTAGAGACGCACTCATTCTGGTTCTAAATGAGCCCCCTGCCCTGAATCTGATACTTCCCTGTCACTGTTGTTTAGCTTATCTTTTTCATGCCAGGCATCCCATCCTCTTGTTCAAGATTCAGATATGAATGGGGTTCAGGAGCATGCATCAGAAACTCATCTTGAAAAGTCGGCCCTAGAGAAATTTGATCTGAAAGCAAATCCTTGCCATTTTTCCAGACCACCAACAGAAGAAACTGAAGAGGATGTAAATGGAGTCTCCCTAAAGATACCAGGACTGGCACAGAATTCAAGCATCTCAGAAGTGAGAGATAAAGGCAAGCTCACACGGAGGTCTTGGCTTGGATAGTCCTCAAGAATTCCAGGAGTTTGTGTATTCTTTCTGGGCAAACACGAACCTAACCCAAGAAGGTAAGGAAATACAGAGGCTTGGGTCACTATGTACTTTTTTTTCAGCTTGTATATGAACTTTTGTGCGATTTTGAAGTCGTTATTTTGACTGAACATGAAAAATGATTGACTGTTGTAAATGGGAGATCAAGTTCAGCAATAAAATTGATAAACAGTGTCTTGGCATGTTTATCTTTATCCACATTTGATGCAGATTCCATGGACATGGATTTCTGTGATGGCGCATTCACAGTCACATTCAATATGCTGCATGCTGCATAATGTCATTCTTGCCACCACATATTTGAAAATCAGCATTATGAAAATGGCAGAATGCATATTGATATCCCTTTGAACTTGATTCCAACCAATGAAATTCCTATTTCCATTCATCTTCGAATTTCCCGTGATATTTTGGTTGCTTAGATTTTGGTATGTCTGCATTGAGAGATAATGCACAATTAGACATCTTGACAAGCCAAAATGACTCTGTTTTATGCTGACTGAGCTCTTTAGTAATTCAAACATAATCAGTTAATCTCTTTAATCCTTTACTATTACTTCTGATTGCACAGAGTATAATTTCAAATACTGAAGCCATCCAACCTGGCGTATATAATCAAAGGGGTGTTAATTGTTTCATGCTGCTTGAAATTAGCAACTAAATCTTCTTGGCCAGTTCAAAGTCACATGATCACAGGTAGTATCACTATAAACATACTACAGTGGAAGCAAGGTGTGAAAAAAAGGCAAAAAATTCTTTTTAATAATTTTGATTACAAGGGAGATTTCAGTGAGCGACAAATGGGATAGGAGAGACTTCTCATCTAGGAAGAAAGCCCTCCCATCCAGAGTTAGCATGTATGTATATTAAATGCCATATTTCAAAGAATGGAAGTTGCCAACTGGCTGAAAATCATTACCAGAGAAAATTTATTTAATTTTCAGAAGTAGCCTACATGTAAGCAAATTGTGTGCAAAAGTAGGCTTGAGCTTTAAACCATTTTTATTTTATTGCTGCCACCACACAGGTACTACTGGATATAAATATGGAGATTTGATAGAGTTTGAATTACAGTTGTGTATGACCCTTCAACCATGTACAACTAACATGTAAAGATTGATACAGTGGGTACCAAATATGGCATTTTCTTAAAAATTAGGCTTGGCACATCACTTTTAATAGTATCCTCTTGGATAGATCATTTATAAGGTTTGTGTTTTCCTGATCTTACTAAAAAATATAACAATTTGGACAAACATTAACATTATGGTCTATATGGAAACTGGATTAGCTGCCTGTGCCCTATAGCAACAGACACATCTGGTCCAAAAAGACCAGGATATAGCAGGCACAATCCCTTTCTCACCCATTTTTATCATTTTGGGGTGAATTTGTTTGCAATTTTAAAAACAAGTTGTCTATTGTGTACATTTTTGATATTTATACTTACAGTACAAAAGTTTCATCACACTGGATTTGAAAACAGGCATGCTGGGACTGCTTAACAATATGCTGCCTAACTGCATTTTCTCAGCTGTGCTATTAATCCTGCTAGTGCTGGGTTGTTTTGCGTAACATTGTTACCTATGCTGATTTGTTTCTATCTTTGTATGTCTGTAAGTGTCCCATCTAAATATACTGAATTGTTTCAAAAGAATAAATACTTTTTCATTCAAATCCATGTAAATGTTGCAAAAACTGCACTTGTATTTAGACTGGGTTGAAAATGAAGAAAGTGATGCATAAATGAAAAACTGTCAGTGAAACTGATGAGTTCATATTTGCCATTGCATCCACCATAGGGAAACTGGGTTAAAAATATGTTTAAACAAAACTCAAATATAATTTAAACTTTTCCATTAAATATAATTATCCAAAATGTGTATATGGAAAGTGAAATTTTTCTCTCCATTACACTTATATTCTTAGTTCAGTATCTCTAGATATAAGCTGATTGATTCAAGTTCTCCTTTCTGACATGTTGATACATTTCAGTGTGTTTGAATATCTAATTGTTGCAGCATTTCCCTAGCACTCAGTTAACCACAAATTGTCTCCATGCCCAATTATTTATAATTAAATTATAAGAAACCAATACAACTCATATTAAAAGTGAGAAATAATTTCAGAATTTACTTTGACTGTCATAGTGACAACAAGTAGTCTTACAAATGATGAAAGGATTTAAAAAAAAAAAAAATGTATTACAAAAGGAAAATCTACTGGCAGAATCTTTTATCCAAATGAAAATAGCATTCATTTTTCAAAGAACAAAATGTGCTCCACGTTTTAGTTTGACCATGATGGTAAAATACTAACTATTACACATGCAGAACAATTACACTGTATATTGATTATGCTTGTGTGTGAAAAGAATACTCTTGCTGTATTGAAGTCAAACGAAGGCAGAATAACAGAAAATTAATGTAATTTTCTTGTTTAACATTTGTCTGAATGCAGATGTCTCATAGAATTTTGTATAAACAAATATAAGCAATTTTTACCCATTGTATGAATCAGTTTATCAAATATAAATGTATGCAATTTTTACCCACTGTATGAATCAGTTTAGCAAATATAAATGCATGCAATTTTCACCCACTGTATCAATCAGTTTGGCATGTAAATAAAACTGTAAACTGCTAAGTGATGACTGATATCAAACCCAACTGCAGATGCAATGATCTCTTATTTTCATTACACCACACAGAAATGAAACATACATACATCCTTCTTTTAACTTGTACAAAATGTTTAAAAAGTTGGGTGTTTTTCATGGATTTCAAGATTTTGTAGGTGACGTCACTCTTAATAATTTTTTACTTCTGCCAGCACCAGTAATGAATTCTCTGCACTTCTTAGTTTTTCTTTTCCTATCAATATATAAATGTATATAAATGAATGACCATCACTATTAATAGATAAATTGTTAGTGACTGCTTTAAAAGAATTATTATATATAATTTAATGCATTCTTTGATCTATGACCCAAAAATGTTTTATAACTGTCAATTTAAAGTAGTGCAGTTTCCTCAGATGTTTCCAACCCAGTTTTAGATGTTGCAACATAATTGTTCACTTATTACATAAGAAATGCTGATGGTAATTACTTTTATAATCTTCTGCAGTCTCTACAGCTCAGCAAGTTTTTCCTGTAATATTATTGGGTACAGCATTATTATCACAGCCAAGTTTGGGGTCTACTGTAGGGAAAGGGTTAAGCTACTCTGAGCATAACTGTCACAGTAGTCCGGTTTCCTCTGACTTTTCCCATCCAGTATTAGATGTTACAATATAACTATTCTCATATTAGAGGAAATGCTGACAACATTTAGTTTTATAATCTTTTAAAATAATATTATCAGGTACAGTATTATTAGCATGGGCGTTAGTTGTTGTCTACAGTTGTCAGAATATTTTGGTGTACTCCATCTCAGTTGCACATGGTAAGATTATCAGCTGAGGTCCACAAGAGTCCTTATAACAAAGTGAAAAGAGTTCTTTGATCTTTATAGCCAAGTGGGACAGAACTACATACGTTACAGTGCAGCACAGAGCTCTTGGGTCCAGTACACATGCAAGTGGCACTGGTTGGCATGAATTTTTCTTAGTATATCAGCAATAGATACAAATGAAGGCAAGCAAATCACTATTGCTGAAAATACTGACATTTACATAATTCTGTGTAATTATGAGTACCAAAGGCAAAAGTTGTAAGGTTTTCAGTGATGAACATTAACTGCAACCTTCCAAATACTAAATGAAAATAGACTTCTCATTTACAATGTTTCATAACAAATCATGTTTGTGACCTGATCAAAACTGCAAAGAAAGTTAACCAGTGCTGGTGGGCAGTGAAATCTTCAAAAAGATTGATCTATATTTGATTTAAATTTATTTTGATGAAGTTAGAGCAGTATTTATCAAGGTGATAAACACAAAGGGCTAACTCTAAAGTATGAACCTTGTTGAACTGCATAGTTTTTTTCATGCATTTAAACCATAATATCAGCTTATATGCATATTAAAATAAAATATCATATAAAACACTTGGCATATTTTACAAATTCTGTAACATGTGATTTCAAGTTCCTTTATAAATCTTCAGATTAATTTAGATAAAGTATTTCTTTTCTTTCAAAAATTTATAGGTAATGTTATGCATTAACCTCATTATACTACCTTCCTTTTTCAACACAGCGCTCTCTGCTGTGTGGAAGACTAAGCTGAAGAGGAGGTAACTACATTTGCACCTCTATGTTAGAACTATATGTATTTCCATCATAACAAAGTAGCATAATTTGGGCTTAATATACTAGATATGAGAAAATAATGGGGATTACGGATGTATTTTCTTGCCCTTTTCTGTAGGTGTCAAGGTCTGCATCTCTGTTTTAATGAATATTATTCACACTTTAATACAGACACACAAAAACAATTATATAACCTGTTGTCATGCATTCCTCAAAGTAATTTAACTCCATGTGAGCAGACACATATCAGAGAAATTATTAATAAACATATTAGCATGAATGGTGAATGCAACCAATGGAACAGTTCTGCAAATAGTGATGCACACAGCATTTTGCAGACTATATTATGGGGGAGAAGAATGAAAGTTTTAGTATGCTGACATAGTTTCTACCTTCATGACTATGCTGTGAAATTAGATTGGTATCAATGTTATGCATAAAATCTTGAAAATTTGAGGGTCAAAATGGAAAAATCTTATAAGTAAGTGGCACAATGTGTTTGACACAATGTTTAAACTAAATGTATCCTACAACGCAAATATTCTGTTGGGCTTATGCCATATGCATGTTCATTGATTGTTCATGGTTCAGCAATCCTGTAAGATGAATCTGCATACAATTTCTAGTCACTTTGCTTCTTTCAACTGGTATTCCAGTTTTTCTTTGTACCAACAACTGGACTTCTTCAAAGCATTGTATCAACAATTCTTTGATAGGTACATGTAAAAGTTAAGTTGTAGAAAAGCAGTCAGTCTTTCCTCTTGGCATCCTGATTCCCCAAGCCATGATAAGAGTTACTCTGCCTTTATCAACTGAAGTTAAAGGTACATGCCATGTCTTTCATGGATGTTCACAACAGGAAAAAACATTTTCACATTCAAATGACTGAAATATTCTCACTAGTTCTGAAAGTTTGCTGCAGTTAACCATACAGTTTTTCCTATGAAATTCTCATGTTTCCACAGAGTATTAAAAAGTGCATCAGTATCACTTGTTTCTTTTCATTTTGTAGGTCTCAATTTGCATGGTAAAATATTAATTGAGAGAAGCACCAGCTTGAATCTCATAGATATTCATCTTGATCTAAGTGCACAAGAGACTGACACTAATGGACAGATCTAGTTTCTGTAAGAGTTGTGTTTTGTGGTATGCTTCCTGTCTTGATCAGAATTTTCCACTATTAATATTTGTTCTATATCTTTTTACTATTTACTATCATTTTGGAAACTCTAAAACTCATTAAAGTCACTTGTAAGTGAATGGAAGTCTGAGAAGAAATTTCTCTGTTAAATTGTAAAGAGTAATTGTAGTCACCATTTATTATTGGATTTATTTGAAATATCACTTTGTAAGCTTAGCAGGGTCCCACACAGGAGTATATAAATTCTCCAAAATGGCCTAAATGCTTGTTGATTAAACTTTGATCTCTCCCAATTAGCCAGACTGTTGTCATTACCCCCACCTCCAAATATATGCATACACACACACAAACACAAAACAATGATGCTGTTATCAGCACCACCACAATCATAATGAAAGGTTAGGAACCATTTTTTTAAGTTCAGACTAAAACCACTTCTAAACACATTCACTATATTTATTTTGTGGTTTCTTTCCATTAAGTCAGCTAGAAAAGTTTAGACAACCTTTTCAGTTTTGTCCAAGTCAACTAACATACTATCTCTGTCATTCACTCATAAAACTGTAACTCCAAAATCCCTTCTCTGCATTCAAGTAGCATTGTAAAGGAATCTTGATTCTGTCCTGCTGTCCTAGATGCCGTAGTGGCAAAGACAAGAATCATCTGCAGTTGCACACAGTTTTGAATATTTGAACAAATGCTGGCAGTCATAACTAACAATACAGACAATGCAATGCTTTGTGCTGCAAAGTAGTGACTTTTCTAGTACTAACATTATTAGTTTTGCATGCAATACATTTTCCTTTATACCATTTTATGAGATAATGTCTAAGTAGGTGAGATGTGCACAACTTTTGGCAGAAACCATTTTAGGCAAAATATTTAAGGTGGCATGGGATAGTTTCATAAATTGTACCTTGTCAAATTTTATTAACTCATGGCTATGGTGTGATTTTTCAGCTGTTATTGTTTAATAATTAAAGATATGGATATATTTGTGAATTAGGTGTTTACGGCTTGTGTTATTTTTGAAATTGATGTGAGGCATATACACCTCACATTGTTACTTCACAGTATGTTGACAGTGAAATACTAATAGTCGGCTAGTAGGAACAGCTAGCCATCTATGGCAGTAGATATGTGGGTTCAAGATGTGTAGAATATCTCAAAAACTGCCTTGATGGCAACTGTTTTGAATTGCTTGAAGCTGTTCAGTACACAATATTTCCTAGAATAATCACCTAGGAAAATGGTTTGTGTCTGAATGTTGATCATCATTTGATGTCAAAATGACCTCTGCAAGTGAAATATGCCGGTACAAATTTAGGATTGGGGTGCACAAACTTCATTTGCTATGAACTGCCATTGACTCGTCAGGTCAAGTGAATAATATTATTAGACCATTTGTTTAATATCCGAAAATATAGAACTTTTTGACCTCACTTGTGTATTTTATTTTTTATGACTTTTTATATTAGGCAGGTGGATGCAGCTATAAATTTTTGCAAAAAAATCCATCCCATTGCACCCAAAGCAAATAAAACACCAATGGGCATCCAGCTAAAATGTGCTCTGGAAGAATAAGATTGGTTAAAAATGATGAATAAAGCAAAATATTCATTTAAAATTTTTGGAAAATAAACAAGGATACAAATGATACTAAACACAATTTGCATCATGAAAGTACCATACAGAACAGCAGGTCTCTGGTAAACTCTAAGCATTCCCATGAATTCTGAAGTCTTGAGTTAATTGATTAGTTCATGTAGGAGAAATTGGAAAATATGCACAAGTAAAATATTAACATAAAAACAATCATAGTAGTTAATAACAGTTAACTGATGTGATAACTAAACAGCTGGTCATTGATGTGTGATCTATGGCAATCTTGCCAATTTTGTCAAGATATTTTTGTGTCTATAAGTGTTAGGACACCAAAACTGCGATACTTTTTATCTGCTTGTTAAGTCTTGGGACATGAAAAAAAAAATTATTAATCATTTATACATATCATGATCAGCATCAAGCACCTTTCTGGCAGAAGTAATACTGACACTAGTAAACAGGTGCCATGTTATTTACATTTAGTTCTGCTGTTGACAACAAAATTTCATGACAAAATAAACCTGTTGTAGTGCTTCTTTCACTGATGTACTATTACAGTGATGTAAAGTTGGCAGCTTGCTAATATTATTTAACATAGAATTAATGATTAGCAGTGATCTGACATCTGAAGATGTCATTGTCCTGATCCATATTTTTATGGTTCCCACATACAGACATGTGTTCCGCTTGACTGTAAATACAGATCCCTGCATACAGTAGTAGATGATGTCATCCATAAATATATGGCTCCTGCACTACTATGGTCAAAGGATTACAAGAAAAATGTCACACTGCATCTGATTTGTGTTTGCTCATTATCTCCATGTTAAAAATCCCTTGTTCCTGTCATCAGCATTACCTAATGACTTATTTGATAATAAATATTTAAGATTAGCACAATTCACCCTAGGTCAGATACTTGATGAGGATTTCATATTTTGAAATAAATTTTGTGTAAATTTCCAGTTTTGACAATTCATTTTTCATATTTTTGCAATACTGCCCTTTTCCAATTATGTTATTTCCACTAGGTTAAATTTGTAAAATGAAACCAGGTTACAGGGTGACTAGGTTACAAAAACCATCTGAAAATGACTCATACATGATATTGTCTAGCATGAGTGGTTGCTAGTCAGTAAAAACCCTTATCTAAAAAAGCCCCTAGTTTATGCTCATATGCAGATCTTTAACATATATGCCAACTTCTTCTTTGAAGAGATTGAGTGATCATCTGATACTTAGGAAGGGGTGGAGGCTGGTTATTCTTTTTTTCTTTCTTTCTTTCATTGTGGCCCTCCTTTACTGTAGACAACATTTCCAAATGATCTCTTCCCAGTTAGACCATATAGTGGAAAATGGGATACAACTATGTTAGACAAGGAATTTTAAACCTTTTACAATGACATTGATATCAAAATGCTTTTTGGATCAAGTAACAAATATTCTGATGGTAAAATTCCAAGTGTTAGCCTACTCATTTCAACTGAACACTGCGAACACTAAGTATATATAACATAATTAAAGCACCTAACGTCAATCAGTGGTTTATTATACTCATTCACAAATGTCATCAATTATACAAAAGAGACCAAATGAAAGGCATATTAGGTGCACAATAAGCTTAGTTTATCTGATATAGAGAGGGTTCATTATAGAGAAGCAAAACACCAAAGTTTGAACCAGTGAACTTAAATTTCCAGAATTGACAAACAGAGATTTGCTCAATGATGAGTCAAAATTTCGATTAAAATAAATTCAGTACTTCATCAATAAAATCTATTTATAAGCAACATGATTATTAATCACACACAAACACACACTTCTCACTATTAAATGTCCATATCTTTCTAAATTTTTCAGAGATCAGTTTATAACTTGCACTATGCCATGGTGAGGTATATAATATTTAGACAATTCAACTGTTGATTAACTTTCCAATCCATCATTATACAGACTTGAGAAATTCAATCTTCAACCATGATTTGTAAATTGAATACATTAAAAAAATTCTCACCTCCAACTGAGAGAGTAACAGGGTCAGATGCAGCTGTGACACCATCTATAGAGCTGACTGCCTGACACACATATAGAACAGCATCACTGTACTGCACATTAAATATGGTGAGACTGGACAGAGTTGAACCACCACTGGTTGACTGGCTTATCTGGTATTTTTGTCCACCTAACAGAAGAGTATATCCTTGGTACCAGTTTATGCTCTGGTATGAACCTGTCACACTGCAATTTATTACTTTGTTATCTCCAACGCTGGCAAAGAGTATGGTCTCCTTGATCACTGCAGATAATACTGAAAGAGAAGGAGCATTAAAAATGTTATCAACTTTAGAATAATCAAAACAAGACATACCTAGCAAAGCAGTATGTTCATTCTATTCTTTTTTGCCAACTTTATCACCAACCTTTCATGTGACTGTACCTAAATTGATCAGAATAAGGCAGCTGTGTAACATTATTTCTTAGCATGCATAGACCCACTTATACCATACCTGCCAACCTTCCAGTATTGGGATGTATTTGACACTAAAAACGTGTTCAGTGGTTGCAAAGGGCAGTCAGTGCACAAAAAATGATGCCATACAATTAGGAATAATTTATATACTCATATAAGCATATAGAAAATGACTGGAAATTCAAAATTTGAATTAAACAAAATGTCTTCCTTGAAGACAGATCTGGGTCTATGCAGTTTTCAAAAGGATCTCACTTGCATGTAAGCATATATGGAACTTGTGAATTTACATTGTGTGTCGATGATTTTGGTGTTCATCAGTTCATGCTTACTAAAAGATTCAATGAACACTGACTAATTTGTGGAAATTACTTGACCTCTTCTGCAATCCATAAATTTAAATACCTCCAAAAGTGTTATTTTATGCAAAACCATGATAACTGATACACATGAAAATAATCAAATTCACAGTAAACAGATGGCCAGTATTGTTTTATTTGAAAGGAAAAAAACGATCAATTTGTTCTGCAATGTAGTTTTATGGGGACAAAGCTAATTTTAATTATGAAATACTTACCTGCTATTACTGTGTTTCATTGGTTTTTTTTCTTTTCATAATTCCATATCCATGGTGATTATTCCCTCCTCCAATCAGAAACCGGAGGTTTAGAATAAAATAAAACATGATCCTAATCTGATACCTTAGTCAATATCCATCTTTCTTCACTGGCTTGGCCTGAGACTGAAAGGACATCAGAGCAAGGAGGGAGGAAGGAAATGGGCAACAAGAGCTTGTAAGAATTATTAAAGTTAATTTGCCCCCTCCACCAAAAATACATTTTATTAGCAGCAATACATTACCTGTTATTACTAAATTTGCAATTGTCAAAGTGAACTGACAATTGCATTCAATGGATAGTTCCAATTTTGAATGATAAGTTCTGCCCACTTAGTTATTGTTGCTCTGGGTCACAAGCTATAATGTAAAATGGCAGATCCAGTAGCATCAGCAACTGATTCATTGGAAAACATTTTCTACAATATTTCTGAAACTTTCCTATCTGATTGCAGGTTTCTTTCAGATAATGTGTTAAAGTCCTGAAAAAACTTCTACACACAAGAAAACTATATATTCATGAAATCAGGATTTTTGATGGCAAAAATGAGGTGCTTGCTGCAGCACACTGCTGGTGATTTTTGAGAAAGAATGAATATCCTGACAAACTTCAAGTAGACATTTTGCTAGCATAGACTAAATAACAGAATTTTTCTGTTCTAGCAAAGTTAACCATACTTATTAATGTATTTGTACCCGTTGAAATTATATCATACATGTATAATTGTTGTGTAATAATAAAAAAAGCACATTTTTTTGTCTATAATATTATATTAACATAAAAAATATTAAAGTTACAAAAAATGAATATAAAAATGTTTCCAAAGTTGCCTAGGTGACTGAAGGGAATGTTTTACGTTCTTTACGCTGCGTTAACATGTATCCTCAGTTGGACGGATAGAAATTTCATTTTTATCAAGGATAAATCATTAAATTTAAATTATATTAGATCCACGTAAAACGATCATTATCTTGAGAAAGAAAGAAATAATAATAGCACATCAAAATAAGCCACTACAGGCATGTTGACTGGGGGATAATTTGTAAGATGAGTTTTATTTGAAGTCAGCATGACAAACATTTAAATAAAAGGCAGGACATAACTTGCTGTTATTTATAGTCTCAAGCCTAATAAATATAAAAGAAATATTTTTTTACAGTTTCACCTCTTCATAATGTTAAAATATTTTTGTAAATAAACCTTCCATAATAAACATTAAAAATAATTCAATTAAATTTTTTAAAATAATTGGTGTCAAAATACAATTTTACCATTATAGATATGAATAGGATTTGGGCCATTCTAGAATTTAATGTATATGAAGGATGGTGTTTTATTAACTTTACACCAGTGACAAATAAATGCCCCATTTTGAAAATTTTAACAAAATCAGTGCTAATGTAGCACATATATAATATTCCAAATTTAAGGAAAAAAAACAAGCCACAGGTAATAAAAAGACAAAAATAAACAACATATATACACACATTTTCTTTATTGCATGTAAAATTATGACTCAAATATAATATATAATTTGAACATAAGCATAGTTTGCATAAAATTGTATTCAACATTTTCACAAACACAACAAATAATTCCATTATTCAAAAAGTTTTTTGTATTTATATATGAATAATGATTATAATAAATGTATTACTTCGAATGCAGAAATTTTTCCATTTTGGTGTTTGGTTTGAGAAATTTTTTTAAAAATCCCACTTGAATCCATTCATAAATGACAATCTGCACTGTATGTGCCCCAAGCACAATGGCAAACCATTCATCTGATAAATCTGCAATGATCTTCAGCATAATCATTCACATTTTCTTTGTAATGTAATAAGAAAGTAATCAAGCATGGTCTTTTGTTTGTGAGCAAATGTGGTGGATAGCAAAACGTTAATTATGCAGTGAATTTGATGCGTATTTTTTATTCGTCATAAACAATTCTTGTGCTCAGTTAGATTGACAGGTTGCAACTAAATGCATCCATAAGATGCTCCACTACAGACCAGAGGATGGCCAATGACAACTTGCTGGAATGACACAACTGGGCCTAATGCATAAAATGTATTCACTCTGGTGTGACAGTGATCAGAGGTAAAATTATGAAAATGTGGAGTGAGATCCAAAGAGGAATGATTCAGAAGGGCCCATGATGCAGCAGCAATAACCCTGTCCACATGGGCTTTGATTTTTATGAGAGACCTCTATCAGTGAGAGACTGATAAGCATTTTTAATAATCAAACCAATCTATCTCAAGATGGTAGCTGCCAAAATATTGGAGGTACCACTGAATGAGAGAAAAAGATAATAATGACCTTTCTTTTCTCTCTTATTAAGATAGAAATGTAAAGCTCTAACTGGACATAAGTCTATTTTGATCATCCCCAGCTGAGATATGAATGAGGTGAGGGTTTTGAAGAGTAACAGGAGTTAGCAAAGGTAGCTTATTCTAGGCCAGAAACACAGGCTGTAAAAAAATGAGATCAAATCATAATTACCACTGAGTCATAAACAAACTTTTCCACTGACAAAGCATGAATTTCACCCCTTCTCCTCAGTGATGATAGGGACAGAAGACTTTTATGGCTAAGGTTCTTTAAAGACTCAGAGGTTCATAAGGTGGTTAAAATAATGACCAAAAACAAAAATCACATCAAGGCATTCAAGAGCATGAGAGCTGGAGTTTCTGGAGCTCCAAATACCAATGTTGTGTAAGAGGGACCCTCTGTACTGCAACAGATCTGTCATCAGTGGTAATTTGCTTGGTTTATCAATCAAAAGGTCAAGGAGATCACTAGACAATGATCACTGGGGTTATGGGGTGGGGGGCTATCAGGACTAGCCATAACTTGGTGGTCCTGACTTTGTTAAGAACCCAAAGGATCATTCTAGAGAAGGTTGGAAGACATGGGTGTACAGTTAGTTGATCCCACTCAAATTGAATGTAACCACCACCCATGGCCTCTGGTCTAGTACTGGAGAGACAAAAACTTGGAGTTTGCTATTCAACTTTGTTGCAAAAATTCTACAACAGATGAAAAATTGTCTCTTTACTACATGTTGCTGGTGTAGAGACCATTCCATCACTACCCATCCCTGTCTGGACTGGCTGTCCAACAGAATATTTCTCTTACCAGGAATGTGCCTGTCTCTGACAGTAATCTCCTTAGAATCCAATCTCCTTAAAAGCTTCCATGCAGAAAGAAAGGGCATGAGTATGCCTTAGATGTCTGTGTTACAATATGTCTAACATGTTGTTCACAGTACCCATGATGCAGAAGCATCTTATGTGGTTGATGTACCCTTGAAGTGATAAAGTGAAAGATAGCAAAAATGGTAACCATCGATGTTCACATAAGCAATCCATGCTAAGGTGGTAGAGTCTGTGTTACCAGCACCCTTTTATGTCTGCATTTACCCACACCCCAAGGCATAACAAATGCTGTAAAAGAATGAATGTTGAAAGGGAATTTAAGAAATAAACAATGAACTGGGATAAGAATTGTTTCAGTGATGCTTACGCCTAACACCAGTTATTAAGAAAGGAATACAAAAATATAAGGAAATATCACATCGCCAGCAAGATACCCAAAACCCTCAAATTAAATGAACAAAGGTTTAGTTTAAAAAAAATATGCAAGGACTGGGGAGAAAAAAAACAAAATGATTGATAGTAGAAATGATAAACAACAACTCAGATGATGAAAACATTCAGTGCCCATGAGACACAACAAGATTAAAGAAGTCCCAGTCAAACAAATCCAATATTTTTAATGATAGAAGTTGACTAAGGTATCTTGAATGAGATCATGTTATTTTTTATTGTAGGAGGGGATAATCACCTTATGTTGGGGACTAATGCAAGGAGAAGAGATGCCATGCAACACAATAACTGCAAATAATGTATTACTGCTATTAAAGTTCCATTTCTATCCACTTGCACATGCATAATCACATGCATTTAACTTGATAACTGAACAACCTTACTAATTTTGTAGACCTAAATTTCTTCAAATAATCTATTCAACCAGTCATATAGGTCAAATATATTCTCACATTCTTTTTATATAAACTTGATTGGTGTTTGCAAAACACACATACCACCATTGCTGACCTAAATGCATAAGTCTGAAAACTTTAAAACTTATAAAACTTTGAAAATTTGCTATAATTGTATGAAAATCTAATTAGATCATCCAAATAACTACATAAAAAACTTCTCAACCAAATTTCAACTGTTTACTTCAAGCAGTGTTTACATAAAAAATGTTCATAAAAAAGTTGAAGTCCAAACATGTATAAAAAATGGTGAAAACTTGCACAATTGTGTGATGGTCTGAAAATCTAGCAAAATCATCTAAATATGAATAGAAACATGCATAGGTTATTTCACTTATCCATCTGAACCATGCTAACATGGTTTACATAAAAAAAGAATTGCATACAAAATTAAAAAATTGCTGTGATACAGATTAAAAACCTAACCATGTCATATAATCTGGCTAACAAGCATTACAAATAGAGAGATGACCAATCAAGATGCCTCGCTGCAAGCAGTGGAGGCATACAAATTTATATTGTCATAAGAGATAGGGTATTTGGTACCAAAATAAATCCTTACCAGCTGTTGTTACATATATGGAGTCCTCAAGCTGCGTTTTACTGTCTGATGCTCGGCAGGTGTAAGTCCCAACATCACTCATGCTCTGTGACTGGATTGTCAAAGTGGTTTTTCCAGTGTTGTAATAGTATGAAGACATTGTGTATTTTGGCCCGCTACTGATATTATTCCCTAGAGGATTGACCCATATGACAGTTATAGTTCCTGTGCCTGACACCGAACAGGTAATTGTAATGGATCCTCCACTGACACCAGTGACACTGCTCCCATTGTCGATTGACACCGATAATGGCACTATAAAGACAAAAGTATTAATGCAGATAACAATCCTTGCATGATCAGCAGCTGGTTTTACCTGGTTTGACTATGCAATTTTACGTACTCAAACAACAAAGTACAGGATTTTTCATGCTAAAAACTAGTTTTTGTATGTATCTGGTATTTAAGTACTTCCTAACTAATCATGAATGAATAAAAGTCATACAAAGTTTGATCTGTATAAATATTTCTGGAGCACCTGGGAAAAGATTTTGAAGACTCAACCCTTTTCTTCATTCTGCAGCAAACATTTGTAAAAGCTGGTTTGAAAAGCATGGTATTTTTAGAGATACCAAACCATGCCAATGTGATATCAGAATATTTGCTTCACAAAAATTGGCATCATTTGATATAAAAACAGAACTCAATATTTTTTTCCAACAAGTTATTGTAAGAAAGTACTTTTTAATTGAAACTCCCTTCCTACAATTATCTTTATTTCCCGATGACATGCTTAAGTACATCAAACAAAGATAAAAACACTTCATATCCATTCAATCTTGATGTCATGTTTGGAACTTTTGTAGCACATATGCTTTCATCAACTTATAATCCTCATCAGTAGTTCATTTTTACATCACTTTCTTAGATGAATCATGGTGCCTAGCCAACATGATTTCTGACTTGTCAATATTCAATTGCTTTTTTGATACATGTGCCTTACAATTTCATACAAACGTTGGAGTAAATGCTGACTAAATCAAATATGTTACAATCAGTATGTGGTAACATTGTCTTTGCACTGGTGTCACATGACTTGCATATGGAAAAAAAATCAAAATGACATATCTGGAGTAAATTTATTGATATTTCATTGTGCACTGAAAGATTATCTTTATCTCCTGTGGACAGGCAGCGAAACTACAGGACATGAAAACTGCCAATGGCAGCATGGTCAAACTGCAAACCATGAATACTGTAAATTCATTTCTATTCATTGGGTAGTAATTTTTTTTTAATGATTGGTTAGTCTGGACCTGACTGACACATCTAAATTAAACCTTAATATGCAGAGATGATGCCAGAAATTTGCTTATGAGAGGTCCTCCACACCTACATCCAGAGGATGGTAATCATGGAAGATGAGGGAAAATCAGCTGAAGGATGGAAAACATGTGACCTTCACATTCTGACATTATTACACCTCTCCCTAGATAACCTGCACAAAGGGTCCAAAAACATAGACTGCACTATATTCAATGGCATGTTACTCAGGGACCTCCCAAAAAATTAAGAAGGGTATGCCATCCCTGCTGGACATAGAGAAAAATGTAGGTTGGGGTGGGTGGGGGATAACAGGGTTCTTTAATGGCGAATACTCATTCATAATCATGCTGGAAATTACTATTAAAAAAGAGTTTATCCAATAAAGCTGTTCACTTCTGTGTATAAATTACCTTTAGTTTCAAAATAACCAACCTCTGACGGATTGTTAACAACTTGCTTCAGCAGGTTTCAACAAGCATCAAGTGTATATTTTTAAATGAATACACTGTGTATTACATCACTGCTTTTTGTTATAGTTGATTCATAGCAAAACAAGATTCTTTTTTTAAAAAAAATAGAGGCATCTATTTCATGAAACAACCATCAACATCGAAACTCAATTTTATTTTATTGCTCTGTTAGTAAGATACTGATTCCATTATTTCATTGCAATTTACAGTGAAAATTCTTCTCATCCTTGAAATATCTGGGAGCCAATTCAGGAATTTTGAGTTCCCTACAAATTATGGAACTCCACCATAATAAACTGTATCTGTGAAAAAAAGCTTTTTATTCATGTATGAGGTATATGCATTATTTAAAAGACATTTAATGACTTTGTATCATTTCTGTGACAAAAGATATAATAATAATAATAATGATAATAATAATAATAATAATAATAATAATAATAATAATAATGACTTTATTTAAAGAGGGTGACACCATTAGCTGCAAGGAAATAATCCTCCTTGTGGCCCTCTATTATATGCATATTGACATTTGAAGTACATGTACAAAGTCACACACACGCACGCACGCACGCACGCACACACGCACGCACACACACACACACACACACATTGATAGTAAGCTGTATTTATATATGGACATAATAAACAGAAATTTTAAATGAACATGCTCCAACTAGGTACATTGTGTATTATACAGTACAAAAGTAGCGAGGCAACAAAGTGGAAGGTTAGTGAATTTATACTGAATTAGATTATAACTATATGTAAATTCATTCATATTTGTACTTTCTCTAATTTCCTTTGGGATTCTGTTCCAAATTAGTGATCCTGAATATTGAAAACTTTTCTTAAAGAATTCTTTATTTGGTTTTGGCATGGAAAGGTGGTTAACTGAAACTATCTTAAATTGGTAGTGTTGCCTTGTTTTCTAGCATGCGTTAAGAGTCTATGCTCTTAAAATAAGTTACAGAAAAGAGTGAAAGGCAACAAGCTTTGCAAAATTCAACAAATAATTTATTTTCCTAGAATACAAAGTGAAAATGAGAAAAAATAACTGATGGAACTGTGAATTAAATCCGAAAATAATCCAAGAATTACAGACACAAGTCCTAATAATTTAAAGTCCTGAAGAAGATTCAGTACAAGTCCAGAAAAAATCCAAAAACTGATGGTGATGATGTGTCTGTGGTAGCTTGTAGAGTGTTGAAGTGCCAACAGTCTTTTGATGAATCACAGTAAGATAATTCCATATAAATTCCAGTGAATGTCTCGATCCCAAAATTGAATCAGTGCATTTTTGTATCTCCTGAGAAAATAATCACTTGAATTCAATAATCTGAAGAAATAAAATTCAGCCCAACTGGACACAACATATAATAAGACTTGAAAGTGCTAGATCTTAAAGTACGACTGAAAAATCCTCTCAGTTACAAGACTGTATTAGTTCTCTACTCGACCTCAGGTCCAAATTAGAATTTTCTAAAAAAAAACATTACCTAATGGAAAATAACCTTCTAGAATGATTATGATGTTTACAAAATACAAACCATAACCTGGATTATGTAAAATTCACTTAGGAAATTCCAAAACCTAGACCTAGACCCAAATAAACATATTTGCTTCTATTAATAATAATTCTGATTTTAAACCCATACAGATAGAGAAAAATTTAGCTATGTATCAGTTGTTTAAACAGAATAAAATTAAAAAAAAAATCAATTTGGGTCCAACAGAAATGAACTCAATTCTGGACAAGGTCAAGTCCAACATACAATGTTACATTACAATAGCATGTAATGAAATAAAATAAAACTAACAAACAAACAATTAAATTAAATATATTTAACACCTGAAATAGTTCACTGAGATACAATGGGGCCATATTGTTTGAAACTTTGTGCATTCATGCCTTTCTCAAAAACATTCATTTACTCACTGTTAACATTTTATTATTTCATGCATTTGAAATGTTTTCAGCATTATCTTAGATGAGTCTTCAAGATCATTTTTGCAAGCAGAATAATTTGTCAATATTCTTGTCAAAAGTGTTTCCCCAGACAGCAATACAGTAGTTAGGTACGGTTGTATGTTAATCTGTGTTTAGCTGATATATGTAGCCTTAACTTGCTAAATAACCACAAATATAAACTGACTTTATGCCATATGACTTGAAAAAGTTCATTCCATTGCAAATTGTTGTCAACCATCACTATAGGAATTTGTCACGGGTAACCATTTGTAGGCAAATTTCATTCAGCTTAAGATTCAAATTGTTATTTTTCAATTTTGCTCTCTTTTATTTGGTAGTAATCATGAATACTTTATTAGTCTTGTCTGGGTTTACTTTCATGCCATTTTCTACACCAGGAATCTATTTTAAATAAAGTTGTCTGAAGGGAGACCTCTAGGTCTAAGTTTCACTGTTTGAAATCTGATAGTGTGGTATCATCTGCATATAAGTTGGTAGATGAAACAGATGCCTAATTTCAGTAGCAGATCATTTATGAAAATGAGAAAGAAGAGTGCACCTAGGACTGATTCCTGTGGTACTCCACATGTAATTTGTTCTTCTTTAGAAAAACTGCCATTTGTTTTGACACACTATTTCTCATTGTTTCAACATTTCTGATCGTTAGATATGATATAAACCAATCAATCACTTAATTGTCACATCAATAAATGCTCAATTTGTTGGTAAGAATATCATGATCAACAAGGTCAAATGCTTTTCTAAGATCAACCTGTATGGATCCAACTAAATTTCCTTGATCTAAGAGTTCAGTTGTTCAGCTGGTAAATATTCTTGTTTCTTATCACTCCACATTTTCAATGCCCCCACAAACTCAAAATTGCTGCCTTGATAAACCATAATTTTTTTTAAAAAAAAGTGTAAATTGGGAATTGCCAATCATGGGACTGCAGGTAACAGAGATGTTGCCAGGACTTCATCTAAGAGCCCCCCCCCATCAGCAAAAAAGGGGAGTACAATAAAATGGGACTGAGGGGAAACTGACATAGTTCATCATTTACTCAACGCTTAAATAACCATCTCTCTTTCTTCCTACTCCATTTTGTTTGGTCTCTACTGAAATCAAAATCCTCACAACATTCCCCTTCTAGTTGTTTAACCAATCTGTTGACTATTTCTGAGACAAATCTACTCCTTATCTGTGTGTGACTAATATTGTCTGAGAACTCTTGTTCAGTCTCCTGTCTGAATGGCAATATGCATAGCTAGCTTAAAGGAAACTCTTCTTGTTATCATTTTTGTGAAATTTTCCACAATTCACAGTTACTGCCTCATGAATTTCTTATCTCTAAAATGCATGTGATATTCATTGTATTGAAAGAGCTGACATGTTATTTAGAATTCAATCACTAGTTTCTGATGTAAAAATTGGGTTATTTTCCCCATAATTTCTCTAAATACTACACAACATACTTGATGTTGTACTGCAACCATTTTGCACATTTGTGCCAAAACTGACTTGAATTTGAAAAGAATCAGTACATTTCTGCCCAGTAATTGACTATAACCTCACCTTCCATAAATGGACCAAAGTTTGGTCAAGTGCAAATGTGAGGAAAGGGCATCAATAGGAGAACCCCTCTAGTACACACATTTTTCTGTTATAAATAACTGGCAGGATTTCCAAGCATCCTTTTTGTATTAACATACATCTGCATATCTGCATACTTTAGAATGGACAGAGATATTTTGATCAAATAAGTATTCTTACTTTTTCAATTTTTTTTAGATTCCTATTTATCCAGTTTTTCAAAACAGCTAAATAAAACCGTATTCTGTTTAGAGTGTATTTTTACATGCATAATTCTGAACTAATCTGCAGGAGTTTTCATGCATCACTGGTTTCCAAGTGTGCAAATTTGTAAAACATTTGCATGATATGCACACTCACATGCCAAAGCAGCATTTCTGAGGTAATCTGCACAATCTATCCCCTACTGGGTTTAAGAAGTTTAATGACTTTCAATCATATATACACCTCAACATATCTGAGGTGCCACAGCCTGGCAGCATCTATGAGTATGTGATTGCAAGATGGATGGACAGAAAACAGACATCGTCAATCATATCACATTATATCATCACTGTTTATTTGCATGATATTATATTACTACCAAGTTTATTTTATTGTCAGCCTGATATGACCTTTAAGTTTGAAATGGCTTATATTCCAGTAACATCAGCAGCTTATAGTGTACAATATTGTTCAATGTGTTTAATAAATACTCTATTATATAAAGAAAATAATGTAAGATAGTTACCATATACTGTGAGTGTGAGGTAATCCTGTGCTGCAGATCCAAATCTATCTGTAGCTTGGCAAATGTACAATCCACTGTCAGTTGTGGATAAGGCAAATATAGTGAGAGTACTTTTCCCAGTGTTGGTGCTGTATGAAGTTACAGTATACTTTGTGGAACTTGTCAATGTATTTCCTATTGGTCCAATCCAGACTATGCTACTGATCCCAAATCCAAAAACAGAACATGTAATTGTCGCTACTGTGCCTATAGGACTACTTAAAGAAAAGCCATTATCTATGGAAACTGATAATGGATCTGGAAATAAAAATTAAAAGCTGATAGGATAGAAATAATTACAAAAAAAATCACCCCATTTTAAAACCCATTCATTTTTTAAAGTATCAGGATCCTTCAGGGACACTGTTATACTCTACATCTAACTATTTCTCTGCCCATCTGTTTTTCCACCCATAATCACATCTCTTTATCTTCAGCATAAATTCATTATACTTTTAACAATATGGAGAGCATCTGTGAGAGGGGTATTATTCATATATGCAGCCATTAACAGTAATGGTCTGAACCATTCAATTTGCAAATCATTATGGATAAGTTTGCAAAATAAAAACTCTATCAATCATTAGAATAGTATTTTCAATACTGCATATCTCGCATTTGTTGTCATAAACCTATCGCTGGACATTGCAGATATCGTGTTTAGTCATTTGCTTGCCTGAAAGTTTCTTTTGTGACTCAATGAATTCATTCAAATATGTAGATTTCGTGGGGGGTAAAACTAATTTTAATTATGCAACAGGTAAGTATTGCATAATTAAAACTAGTCTTATCCCTCCAAAAAAACTACATTTTAATAGCAGCAATTACTTATCCTGTCACTTTTGCTTAGCTGAATTTGTCAGTAAGGTGGGAAGGCTGATGTCTATCTGATCAAAAAACAGAAATTACATGTACTCACCATAGAGGAAGAGGTCCATCTATAGAAGGTTTAAGTCTCTCTAAGTAACACTCTGTGCCATAACAATGGGACCCAGACAAAAAAATGCCTGCACTCTGTCAAGCGTAGGTAGAAGGAGGAAAAGATAGTATGGGAGTGCCAAAAGGCTGCCTTCACGATATCCTAAAGGAAGGAATGATTAAAGTAGGCCCATGAGGTAGCAATGGCTTGAACCTCATGGGCTTTAAGTTTCATAAAGGCAAGGTCCCTATCAAGGTGGGATTCATAGACTCTTTTGATTGTCATGACAATCCACCAGCAGCTAGTGGCAAAATGTCTATGGAGTCCTTAATAGGGAGAAAGAGACATCTCCCACCCTTTTTTTTGCTTTGGAGGCATTAAGATAGAAGTGGAGAGCATACACAGAGCACAAGAGTCTATCTTGATCATCCTCTGTGCAGATTTTACTGATGACTGAGAATCTCTATGGGTAAGGGGGATACTGAAAATAACTGATCTATTGTGAGAGTTCCCAATTGACAGAAAAGGGAAAACCAAACCATAATTCCCATTAAACTGGAGACAGCCAAAGTCAATGAACAAGACATGACTCTACCTTCTTCATCTCATAGAGGCAAGCGCAAGAAGTAACAGTATAAGATTTAAAATGATTTAATTCCTCAAAATCAACTGTATTGTATATATTTTTGTTATTTTCCTGTATATTTACATTATTGATCAAATTACTTTTCAAAACTTATTTAACAACACAAAATTCCAATCATTGCAAGCAGCTTATATCATAAAAGCATGTATTATTCTAACTACTTCATTGATTTCTACATGGCAAATTTTCATAAAAGATTCTCTAGTTACCATATGCTGTGAGTGTGATAGAATCCTGCACTGTAGATCCAGATCCATCTGTTGCAAGACAAGTGTACAATCCACTCTCAGTCATAGACAAAACTGAAATAGTGACAGCACTTTTCCTGGTGTTGATGTTGTATGAAGTTACAGTATACTTTGTGTTACTGGTCAGTGCATTCCCATGAGGTCCAATCCAAATTACACTTATGGTCCCAGATCCAGAAACAGAGCATGTAATTGTGGCATTACTGCCCAATGGTCTAGATAACATTTCTCCATGATCAATGCAAACTGTTAATGGAACTTCAAATAAAAGAAAAAAAATAATATGAATAACAAATTACTTTCTTGTTTTCAATCCTTGTAAAATGAATGCACTTTTAATTGCATAAAAAAACTATAAAAAAAACATTGAAATAAAACATTATTCAACTTGTATACACATTTTATTCTAATTGCTGAAAGCCAATTATTTCCACTGGTTTAGTAATGTCAAATTGTATTCACTGTATACACACATATAACCCATCTTAAATGCATGTCTATACTTCAATCCCTAATTTCTGGTGATATACAAAATTAATTCATCAACAGGGCTGGAAAAATGCAAGAGTACCATGAATGGTACATTACGGGCCACCCTGTGCTTCAGTGTCCTCTTTGCAGGCACTAGTAGGACATGGCTGATCCTGCGAATCATTGACCAATGGATCTCCATTTTTGGACTTTTGGGCAAGACATGTGATCTTGAACTAAAATTACTGTGCAGAAATGATCATTTACTTATTAGACTTACTATGAGTATGACTGCCAACCTTTAGATCATAGAATCTAAGGGTTCTATATTGCAGAAAACATTGCCCGATTATAATAACTTAGGAGAATAGGTACAAGTTGAAGGGAAATACATCCCTTGGCCCCAGAGAAGCCATTTTGAGTCCCTTAAGATATGTGAAACAACTTCAATTATGACAATCCAACTGCAGCATAGACTGTATATGTTGGGAAGTAGATTCAAAAGGCAGGGACATCATGAGTGATACTGACCCATCTTGTTGGAACTGCAAGTAGTTAGAGTTCACTGATAGAGCAATGTGCTTCATTATTATTCTGCCTACCATTGCTAATGCAATGAGGAAGCAGGACTTATATAAGAGGTGAACCAATGAGGCCCTTGACAGCAGTTCAAATGGAATCTTGTTCAGCCTGGTTAGTACCCATTATTGATTCCACTTTGAGTAGAGTGCCAACATCTTTGGATGTGTGCAATCAAAATTGGACAGAAGATCGGATAGGTCTTTGTTTCATTTGATATCATCTCTTCTATGATAACAGAGTGTCAGCCATCATTGAATGGTAACCTTTGATTATAACTGGTGCTAACTGTTTCTTGTCAAGAGCAATAGTAGAAAGTAGCTATTTGAGGTACTGATGCCTTACATGGTATAACATGTTCTTGGGCACACCACTGTGTTAAGATTCTCCATTTGCCTTTGTATGCTTTTCAAGTGGTGGGCTGTCTCACTTGAGTGATTATCTCCAACACTAGTTGTGACAGCTACTTGTTCCTAAGGGTTTGTTTAATATGATCCAAATAGGAAGGTTAAGCAACTCTGGGTTGGGATGCAACTGTAAATTACACCTGCTTGTCTTGTTGGCTTGAACAGATGAGGGAATATCTCAGTTTTCTGGGATTTCCACTGCAAGATTGATGGGGTCATTGATCCACAATTTTTCAAATCTGAGTGGAGTAATCAGGATGAGGCAAAATTCTCTGTTGTTTTCTGTATCACTTTTAGAATCAGGTCTTGGAGGGTAAGCATATGTGTCCTGGCCAATTTCAATCTATGGAAAGAGCATCAACTTACCAGGCCTTTGGCTCCAGGACTGGTGAGACAAAGTTTGGGAGTATAGCGTTCTATCTTGATGCAAATAGGTCCACCATTGGTTGATACCATCTGGCACATATCTGAGTGAAAACCAAAGGATGAAGAGACCATTCCATTTGAACAAGTTGATTCTTTCAGAACAGTGAGTCCACTAAAACATTTATTCAGCATTGAAGTATGACAAATTTGGATGTGGATTTGTCGTTGAAGATACCACTTTAGAAAATTCTAAACAAGAATGCAAAGGTCGGGGGACTTGGTTCCACCTTGCCGTGTGAGATAAGTCACCATCGTGCAGTTGTCAGACATAATGATAACTCCCTTCCCATTTAGATTTATCCTGCCACCAATGAAAAGCTTTTGAAATGGCTTTATCTTGAGAATGTTGATATGTAAATGACAAATCTGGGGATGGTTGCACTTTTTTGGCTCCCCAGAATGATGGAAGAAGGTGTACCGTCCCCCCCCCCGCTGTCTGTGCTCATACCCGGTGCTAGGGCAATTCGGAGCAGGACAATTCGGCGCGGACATTTCGGAGCGGACAACTCGGAGCAGACAAATGGGAGCAGGATATTTAAAACATATCTATTTGAAATTTAAACGCATTTTTTTATTAATCATGTTTAATAGAACTGTAGCCCGCGATAAAAAAAAATTTACTTTCATGTTTTCAGATGAAATAATTATAATTAACTTTAACTGACTGCCGATTATTTTCCAAAGACAAAGGGATCGCATACAACATTAGCATTTAGAGTAATTAACTCAGTAAATGTTAGTTGAACCATTTGAACATGTTAAAATTACAATTATTATTTCTTATTATTTGTAATATTTGGTCTTACATAGAAGAACTATAGGCTAAGTACTCAGAAAACTATTTTAAAAGTGATGTTTTTTGTTATTTACATCTTTCACAGAGTGCATGTCGGCGTGCTTTTGCTCCGAATTGTCCGTTCCGAATTACCCGTTTTTTTGGTCCCGAATTGTCCGCTCCGAATTGCCCTGCGCCGAATTGTCCGCGCCGAATTGTCTGCGCCGAATTGTCCGGTTACCTCATACCCATACAGACTGTAATTTCCAAAGGATGTACTTGCAGAGGCATACACCATGTGAACCAAGTGAGTTTGCCCCATCTTCTAAAATGAAACCTCATATATGGGCAGAGTGTGAGAAGTTGGTCCAAAAGGCAAAATATGCCTCCATTTGGACAGCAGAATCATTTGTAATGGGCACATAATGGGTGACCTAGGACTATTCAGTCTGCTGCAGCATTGAGCAAACCCAGCAGGTGAAGGAATTCTTGGGCGAATATATGTTTCATATAAACAAGGAAGCCATCATTGCACTTATTTTCCATGCTCATTCTGGAGGGAGACATGTTCTGCTAACCCAAGTGTTGAGCTCTATACCTAGATGGAGAAAATGCTGAGATGGTATGAAGTCGGATTGAAGCCAAGGTTGAGAAGGAGACTAACAAGGGATATCATGTCTTGCTCCAAGATATAACTCACCTGATCTTTTTGTAGAATGCTGTCCAGGTAGTCTGATGCTGCCGCCATTGAGGTGGTCGAGACATGGACTATTAACAGTTCATAAATTGAGCGAAATATGACTGATGTTAAGTGCCAATAGGAGTGACCTGAACTGGTCTGGTAAATGGTTTTTTGGAGGTGAACTGCAGGAACTTCCTGGATGTTGTGTGAATGGGGATGTGAAGATATGCATCTTGTACATCCACACTGATTGTGTAGTCTCTCTCCTGGATGGCATTTCGAATCCATTGTGAACCAATGGGTGCATATGAATTTGATCGAGTGGATTTAGCTTGATGACAGGATGATTGTGCCATTTGCAGTTGGAACCAGAAAGTCTTGAATAAATTCCAGAAAACTTACATTGCAAATGATTTCTACCACCCTTTTTCAGAGAAGGTCATAGATTTCTTGCTGCAAAGTTGTGATTTTGAATGGGTTTGTGGGTACATTTGTAACTGAGAGAACCCAGGACAATGGAAGTGTGCTGAGGGTGATACCGAGTCCCTCGTTAAAAACTGGTCAGGTCCATCGATCATTGTGGCAAATCTTGTCCCATTTGGCAGTGAAGAATTTGAGTCATCCCCCTTCCAAGATCTTTGATAAGAGTGGTGTGAAGGCAATGTAATTTACTGAGATTGGTATACTCATGGAGAGAAACAGCAAAAACAATTGCCCTCTCTCTGCCTCTTGTCTACTTTTGTTTGGGAGAACTGTAGTTTTCATTGGTTGTAGATTCATGAGGACTACTTCATAGTGGTTCATGTCCCTGTGATCATTTTAGTGATTCCCCTGAAAATCCATTGAAGCTGAGACTGTGATGGAGAGAAATTGGCCTTCTTGGTGGCTTGTTTGCAGATTTCATCAACTGGCAATTAAAGAGATTAGATTATAAAGGTTGCAAGCATAGCTGGGCATTATGGTGACTCTTTAAGAAAGGTGGAGGTAGAGAGCACTGCAACTTGTTCTGCCGGTTGCAAGTTTGAAGCTGTTGTTACGGTATTGGCCAGGGTATCTTAGGCAGCTCTGTTTAAAATGTGGGCCATTCTGGAAGCAGACTATTATGCATGTCCTGTGGGATTCAAGATGGGAGAAGGCAAGCTATGTTCTGCATGTTGAAAGATCGTCAGAGATACTAGATCTGACATAGAGTCCATGGCCAAGATGTTGCACACCAACTGCAGTGTGTCATTAAAAGACTTCCAATGTACGGAGTATGGCTTTTTCATCCCAAAAGCTGTGATATTTTGGTCAACTGCTGGGGTGTCTATATGTAAAAGTGGAGTGTGAGACTTGTAGAACCACTGGCTAAAGTTTGGGAAAAACAACATTGTGAGAAAAAGTCAGTTGACACTTGGGTCTTTTAATTGACAAAATAAGCAGCTCAAAATATCAATGACTGTCCAACTGTGGAAGTAACCTGAAAGAAGATTCTTCCTTTCTGACTAATATATCGACTGATGCCAGAATTTTAGACCAGGCAGTTGATGAAGGGGGAGGAGGAAGAGGACAGAACTATGAAGGAAGTAGGCAAATCTCTTCTTGAATCAAGTTCAGAATGCCAAGTCTTCACACATCATAGTAAAATCTAATAACAACATTGGGACTTGAGAGCAAGTTTTGTTGTCTTTGGATAAAAAGGTAAAGCTGGCATCTCTTGTGCTGCCTACAAAGTAGCAGGATGGTGACTCACTATACTTGCAGAATAAGTTAGATATGGTGACTTTCAAGTGGTTCCTAAGTAATGGCTCCCCTCTGAATGAAAGGCCTGAGAACAAAATAAAGCAACATCTCTTGGATACTGAAACAACAAGCTGGACATCATCTGGAGTGAGTATCTAGGGCACTATGCAGGTTAGACTGATCCATGAGAGTTCCTTTATAAACTGGGTTCATCAAATTGGACAAAGATTGCTCTTCTGGTGATTTATACTGTATGATAAATTGTGGTCATGACCCATTGTGATCAGAGCTATATGGCAGAGTCTGGTCATGATGGATCAAGGCCATCATAGTAGGCATGACATTGTCCAGTTCATGAGGTCAGGGCAGGATACAGGATATTTGATCCATGCAGTCAGTCCATGAATCTGATGTGTGAGATTGCAGCTGAGACTGTTTCGCTTTCTATCCTGCTCCCCAGATAGTGATATGGTGTTGAAACCATGCAATGAACAGCCTATTTGTACTGCCAACAAAGGTTTATCCTGCTGTGGTGGTGATGGAGGAGCTGGAGCTGTCTATAAGTGTGATGGATTATGACACTTCATGACTGATGAACCATGTGAAGTGTTACATCTCTTGGAAAGTAAATGTCTGCATAAATACTTATGGTGTCTTTGTCCCTCAATGTATGACTCTGCACCTTCCCCTTAGGGAGGTACAGTAACCCAATGACCTTCAGTTCACGATGAGCAGAACTAACATGTTTTTTTTTTTTATTGGCAACCAGAGCAAACTATACATGTAGGATGATTGTGAGTTGCATATTTTAAATGTTTACAGATCTTGCACTTAGTTTTGCCCAGGGTCTAATCCAGTGGTTCCCAACCTTTTATGGCTGTGACTCTAAAACATTTTTTTTCTGAGCCCCATGACCCCATTTCTACATTTTTCCAAGTTTATCCACCCTATAAAGAAATCCTAATGACACTCCAAAACCCTCCATAATGTCCTCATGACCCTGGGGATTGGGTAACACTGGTCTAATCTGTAAGAAAATTGGATCATATTATAAACAGCTGTAGCCCTGCATTTGTCCTGCTTTATGAACTCTGTGACCATACAGAGATATACCCTATAAAAATATGTATACCTGGAATATGAAACATGTGTCAGTTGATACTGTGTGCTCTGATGTGTCACTATGGAAACTTTTACAAAGTAGATGCTATAATATCAATGTAAGACAATATTAATTTCAACAGAAAGGCCCACTGATGACCTAAATGTGTAAACTCAGTGAAGCTGGGCATATAGAATTCTAAGACTAGATTAGTGTAGAAAAGTTACCTGTATGTATCTGACCTGTGTGGAAATTATACATCAATATTACCGTATTTTTACTATTTTCTATATCACACACCAGACATGCATATATATTTAATTACAGCTATAACAATGTCAGGGAACACACACTTGACCCATGTAGGTACGTACCCCAGGGTACCTAAGTGTGTGATGATGGCAAAGTGATAATAATGCAAAGACAGAACTTTGTCATCAAAGAATTAAGGAAGAGTAGTAAATATTTGATAGTGTGTACTTCCCTTCAAAGAGAATTCTCCAACTTGCTTAATGGAAGAACTACCAGAAAGCTGGTAAAGGATTGTGAGGCCTGTCTATGGAAAGTGCACAACTCCCCAAGTAGGAGCTTAAGTATTCATGGAATTGGGGACAATCCCTGTATCATGGGGGTATCAATGGGAGATCACTCTAATGGCCACCTAGGTGGGCAGATAACATTTAGCCTTTTAGCTAAAAATGTTTAGCCTGTGAGGGATGGATTTGCAAGGTAGTTCTCCTAAAGTATTATGATCAGGTAAGATATTTGAAGAAGAAATGATACACCTCTCCTGCGTATCTATATGATTCACAATACACAGCATACAATATAATAAATTGTCAATACACATCTCAGCTTGATATTCTTTTCATCTCTAGAAGGTCTGTCAGTAATAGGTGGTGCCATTTAATATGTGTTGACATATTGGTTATATTGCCAGTATGCAAATTACAGACAGATAAAGACTTATCATCCATTCATATGCCAACCTCATCCTTGACAAGATAACCCCCAAAAACCAAACTTCCAAACAGACTACCTGTTAGTTGTCAGTAACTTTAATTCAACATTTTAGGCCATTTCAGGCTGCTTCATTTGATCAGATGCTTGACTCATCTTAGTTACTAATGCTATTTGTTTTGCACTATATTATTGCTTTAAAAATATCTTATTACCAATTTCATGTCTTCATTTAAAGCTGAAAGACCTTAGTGTCATCTTCAAAACTGAAGAAATAGTGCAATTTCCATGTGCAAGGAAAATCTGAACTACAACAAGTGTGAATGTGATGAATGGAGACAACCAAATCCTTCACACTCTATATCAGTTGATGCAAAACAACTGCTGCAGCCACAGGCACTCCTTTCTATCAACAAAAAAGTAAATGATTGACAACAACCACTCCCATTCCACAAATTAACAAGGTGACTATCACTCATAACTCATGCGGTTTGGAATCTGCCCCCTTACTGATTCTGTGCTAATTTGTTCTCTTTCAATCCAATTGGCATGTTCAGTCACTGAATACATATATCAACATAAAAGGACATTTCCAAACTTGTTGCCTATGTAGAATTGAAGTACTTTACATATCATTTAAAACACTTTTGTACGAAGTTTCTATGTTGCTTTGTATTTGCTCAGAAGTCAGTACATCCAGTGTGTCATGCAGTGAACAAGCAACAGTTACTTCTGATTGGTGGCCATTGTTTTAATCTGAAACTGAACAAACAATTACAACCAATCTTAAATAATGTAACATATTTCACAGTGTGACTCACCTTAAGTGTAGTCTTCAAATTCGATCCTAGCAGACAAGATATGAAGTAACAGTTAAACTTAAAATAAAAGTGATTATTAGTAGATTAGTAAAGTACTTAAATGGAGAATGAGTCTGGAATATCTTTTTACACTGATATATGTTTTCAGTGGCTGAACAAGCCGACAGGATAAAACAATTAGCAGGAATTCATGGGAGAAGATTTTGAACCATGTGAGTTAGTCACCTTATGTTAATTTGTAGTAAGGGGAGTGGGTGTTGTCAGTTTTTACTTTTACTGATAGAAACAAGTGCACATGCCTGCTACAGCAGTCTCAGATGTATTCTCATTTTAACAGATAAAAAGGCAAACAACTAATAATTATTCATGGCTGCTGCAGATTAATGTAACTTTATAGGGTAAGTATTTTTTGTATTCTTCACCTCTTGTATTGATATGGAAAAATTATTGATATATAAATATATTGATTAAATGTTTCACCCCTACTAGACAATGTGATTTTTGACTTGACAATATTCAATAGTTTTTGTGATACAAGTACCTTAGTACACTTTCATACAAATATTACAAGACATTAATTTAAGTGATCTAGACATTACAAACATTTAAGTGATCTAGATAAATTGGTTAATTTTATTGACTCTGAATCAATTCTATGCAAGATGAACTTACTAACTGTATGGAACCACAATTCACAACAATAACAACAATGGCATAATTAACACACTTTTCCCCCAAAGATAATCATGAAACTTTGATGGGATTGAAATTTCTCCATCTGATTGTAAATGCTAAGACAAATATGTTACAATGAATATAATGTGACACTGTCTTTGCACTCATGTCACATGACTTGCCTAAAAGAAAAACTCTAAATCATTTATCTGGACTAAGTTTACTGACATTGGATTGTGCACTGTATCTCCTTTGCACACATTGCCAGGTTGCAAATCAAAGCTGTGCATACATTTCTATTCACTTGGTAGCAATTTTAATAAATTGTTCAGTTCATTTGAGCTAGATTGACACATCTAAATATCAACTTATGCAGAGATTCTGCCAGAAATTTGCTTATGAGGGGGATGTCCTCCACACCTACCTCCAGCAGCTGGGAATCATGGGGTTGGGGGAGAAACAGCTGAAGGGGTGAAAACAAGTGATTTATTACTTTAACAGTTTGACAACATTATTATGTCCATGCAAAGAGGCATTAAAGAGTTTGCATGACTTCTTTGACAAAAGATATATTCAATTTGTCAAGTATTGCTCTGGTGGCCTAGTGGTTAGAACGTCCGCCTCGGATCAGGAGGTCACAGGTTCGAACCCCAACCGACTCATACCACAGACTTATAAAATTGGTACTAACAGCTGCCTCACTAGGCATTCAGCATTAAGAGGTTAGTGTTAGGATTGGTCAGTCTATCTGGTGTCAGGATAATGTGACTGGGTGGGACATCATAATACATGTCTGCGGCATGATGCCCCAGTGCTTGACATCACCATAAACTGCCACACTGCAGACATCATAGCAATATGACTGAAAATTTTTTAAAGCTATGTTAAAAATCTAAATCACGCAATTTGCTAAACTAGTAAGTATTCTTCTGTTTCTTATCATTTCACACCTTCAAAGCCTCTGCAAACTGAAAACCATTTACTGAACTGCCTTGTATCTGTATTGTGCAATTTGTGTACAATTTGCACACACCTATGTCCTGGCAGCATCTCGGAGGTAATCTGTAGAATCGATTCCCCATTGGGCTTAAAAAGTATCTCAACTCAAGATCATTTTTTTAGATATCTGAGGTCCCACAGCCTGGCAGCTTCTCTCTGTATGCAATTCAGTGTGCAACAGTGTTTAAGAAAATGACATAAACACAAAACCCTAATGTATATAAACTGAACTAAACATAAAGGTTCATCAATATCAATGGACAAGCAATATAGGTAACAGTGACCTACTTTTGACTAAAAGGTGTAGTACACCACATGATGCATCTAAATACCAACTTTGTACAAGACTATACGTAATTGGTATATGAAAAAGACCTAGCATAGAGAAATGCAGCTAAATGCAAATGGGCCATGAAATATAGGACATAGTGACTTTGTTTTCACTGATGACTGTCTCATGGTGCAATCACATACCAAGTTAAATGATTCCATAGGCAATAGTGGCTGAGAAAATCAGCTAAATGCAAAGGTTAAAAAATGACTGGACTATCAAATATAGGTCACTGTAACATAATTTTTACTGAGTCATTTAAATATGTAGGACTCTAAATGATGCATCTTAGCTAAACACACATGTTAACCAAAATTACTGCAGTGAGAAACACAGTTCACAATGACCAGTTTCCACTAATGGCTATTATAATAGTAATTCTCATGATGCAATAATATATCATGTGACTCCAATAGCAATAGTATCTGAGAAAATGACCTAAATACAAACCCCGAGTGCTGATGCAAGATGGATGGATGTAAAACAGACATCATCAATCCACAAGCCAAAAATGCTTTGCAATCATATTACATCACTGATTTTATTACAATATATTATATTACTACAAAGTTTATTTTTTCATTGGCCTGACATGCTTGAAATGGCTCATATTCCAGAAACATTGAACAGCTAAAATCATACAATACTGTTTAACTTGATTCATAAATACTGTATTATATAAGGCAAATACTCTAAGGTGGTTACCATATACTGTGAGTGTGATGGCATCCTGTGCTACAGATCCAAATCCATCTGTAGCCTGACAAATATACAAGCCACTGTCAGCTGTTGATCCAGCAAAAATAATTATTTTGCTTTTGCCAGTACTGATGTTGTACCAAGTTAAAGTATACTTTGTTGTATTTGTCAGCGTATTGTTTATGGGTCCAATCCAAACTATGCTTATGGTTCCAGATCCAGAAACAGAGCATGTAATTGTTGCATTACTGCCTACAGATATGGATAATCTTTCACCATTATCAATGGAAACTGACAATGCAGCTGGAAAAGAAAAAGAAATATGGTGTGAATAACAATTTACCTTCTTGTTTTCATGGTTATAAAATAACTGCACTTTTAATTGCATGACAAAGCTGAAAAACACTGAATCAAAAATGATTCAACCTGTATAGCCACTTTATTCTAATTGCTTTAGCATCAGTATGGCCCTTGCCATTCCAGGTACTGTATATACTCAGTTATAGTCAACTCAACTAAAAGTCAACCCCTAACTGTTAGGGTTGCATTTAGTTTGCAAGTCAGGTCTGTCTGAAGGGGTGACATCAGTGAGTCCAACTTGCACTTTGAAGAAAAAAAACATAAACAAGCCAAACTGGATGAATAGATATATAGGAATAAAAAAACCCAGTATAATAAATACAATTATATTATCAAGCAGAATATGTCACAAATAAATTGACAACTCACACTGTGTCGATCTTCCTAATAAAATCCATAAATGCTTGACATCTTAGATCCATTCATATGATAAATCTATGAATTCTATTATAGATCAAATACCTGTATAATAATAGTAGCCCAAAATGATCCAAATGAACAATATTTCATAATATGTTAATGCCACATCTTACAAATAAACAATGAAAGTCAAGTACACTTTTGTCAGATTCACAGTATCCTATAAATGTCACTGCCTAATGTTATCGGGTTTCAAGTCCAAGAACTCATCCTAATGATTTGAGTCACCAAATAATGTACTGAAATTCTCATCATCATCTGCTCATCGTAAATATCATCTGTCTCCTCATCTTTACTGTCATATGCAGGGGCTTATGTAGAGACTGAGCATGGGCCCTATAAGTGACACTTTGATCACAGTCTGTGAAACCTTTTAAAGGATGCAACTTAACAGGTGTCAACTGTGCAGCAAGATGACAGGGAGTTAAAAACAATCACTGTTACTTGGCATTGAACAAGTATCAGATTTGCTGTTCAATCAAACAGTTACCATACAGGAAAACAAAGTGGGTGCTGCCATTACAAGCTAAGGGATTAAGGTCAAATATCCACAGGGAATTGTAGGATTCTACTTAATACGGAACAAGCATCAAATATGCACGTTGATTAAAGGATTGTCAACTTAAAAACAAAGTGGGTGCTGCTTTTACAAACCAAGAGCTTACTGGCCCACATGCACCAGCAGTTAACTTGGGAAATATCACTTGGGAATTTGATCTGGTTTATGGAAAAAGAAACTATAAATCAAATTGAAATTTATACTGTATCAAGCAGTGCTTATACAGTAAACACAAAATACAATACAAATACAAGTTGTCCAGACTTGCACAAAAATGAAAGCAAAATACATGTACATTTACTTACATGTACTAGTAAACCCTTGTGGTAAGGAATATTGATGGACACCATCTTACGGTGTGTAATATTTAATTTACCACCAATATTTTCAAATTATAAAAATCCAAACGAATTTAGATACAAGTATTGTGTAACAAATATGGTCAGGAAAGAGACAAACACAGTGCATACCATATATGCATTTCTGGATGGGTATAGTGGTATGAAAACATACAAATATTTGAAATGACAGTATTTGCACTTACTGCAAACATTCTTAGTTTCAAACATTATCATTAAATTTATCATATATTTTGTATGTCCTACTCTGCGTGAATCAATTTTTCATTTAAAATCTTCAACTTATAGTATATATGGTAGAATGCAAATCATTTCCACTGGTTTAATAATGTCAAAATTGTATTCACTGCATACACACATATAACCCATCTTAACTGTATGCCTATACTTCAATCCTTAGTTTCTGGTGATATACAAAATTAATTCATCAACAGGGCTGGAAAAATACAAGAGTACCATGAATGGTACATTACGGGGCCACCCTGTGCTTCTGTGTCCTCTTTGCAGGCACTAGTAGGACATGGCTGATCCTGCGAATCATAGACCAGTGGGTCTCCATGTTTGGACTTTTGGGCAAGGTATGTGATCTTCAACTAAAATTACTGCATAGAAATGTTTATTTACTTATCAGACTTGCTACGACTATAACTGCTGGCCTTTAAATCATAGAATTTAAGGGTTCTGTATTGCTGAAGGTATGCCGTCTATATGGATGTAACTGCAGGGAGGCTGGGAGAGTGTATTATGATCAGTAAGCATTACTGAAGAAACATATTTTACTAGAAAATATTGGTTTCTTCTTCAAATACATTAGTTGATCAAAATACCTTAAGAAAATAGGTACAAGGTGGAGGAAAACACATCCCCTTACCCCGGAGAGGTCATTTCCAGTCCCCTAAGATATGTCAGACGGCTTCAATTAAGATAACTCAAGTGCATAATAGACTCCAAATGTTGGGGGGTTGCCTCAAAAGGGAAAAATTATCCCACCTGCAAAGTCGCAAAGAAATTCTTATGAAGCTATATAATGACAGAAGGTACTAGAATAGATAGGGATTTCATTATAAAAGTCTGATCCCCATGAATGGAAGCCTATTCTTGGCAGTGAGTGATAGTAACCCATCTTGTAGGGATTGCAAGTAGTTTGGGTCCACTGATAGAGCAATGTACATCACTTATTCTGCCTGCCATTGCTAATACAGTGAGGAAGCATGTCTTATAAAAGAGCCAAACCTATGAGGCCCTTATTACAATTTACAGATATATATATATATATATATATATAATACCCAAAGTGCAAGCCATCCACAAATTTTGATCAAGGAAATTGCTCTTGAACAATAGTTATTTTGCATAAACCCATTTTTCTTTGTCATTTTGATCCAGAATCACAGGCCCCTCTCATACCATAAGTGCAAGTCCTCTACCAATTTTTGTCAAGTTATGTGGTCTAGAGCTAAATTAACTTTTTTCTTCTTCCATTCAGAGTAAATCAACAGGTATCTTTCTTACTGACTCTGTAAGTAAGCCACAGAGTAAGTGAAGGTTTGTGGTCAAGAACTGAAATTCTGGGCAGAAACTATTCTTCTTCTTCTTCCAGTCACTGACCTTAACCTTTGACCTTTTGACTCCATAATAGGCTTCTTCCCACTACAAGTGCAAGCCATCTGTAAAGTTTAGTCCAGGTGTGTGATGTGGAACTGTTATTGCATAGAAACCTCTTCTCTCTTTAAGAGTATCCTTGACCTTTTACCTCCAAAATCAACAGGCTTCTTTAATACCAAACATGCAAGAAAACATAAAGTCTGGTGTAGAGAAAATGTTACTGTGCAGAAACCGTTTTTCTTCAGTGAATCACAATGACCTTGACCTCTGACTCCTAAAGTGATAGGCTTCTTCCTTATCTCAAGTGTAAACAATCCACAATGATTAGCAACTGTAGACAGTGGAAAACCTGACCTGTTGTGCAGAAACAAAACCCATTATTGTGTCTCTTTGCTTAAATTCAACCTGCTTTCTGCCAGGCAACAGATGATGGCCCACGTAACAGTATTCACCTTATGGTGGGCATATATAAATTTGTAGTAACCTGGAATTAAGGAAATCTCTTGAAATGACATGAAAGTAAAAAGTTTCCTTAATATTTCCTGTGGATACACAAGTTGGGTATCTACCTCAGGAAAATAGGATTGAAAAAACGCCTCACAATGCAGGTTCACTTCCTCTCAAGTGTGTAGATAACTTGAGAATCTGGCTGAGTTAGGCCATGTGATAGCTTAATTGAAGTTATCTGTGAGAGTGTTTCGACTGTTGTACACAGAAATGTAAAATGCTGAATTGAGCGAGTCCTATAAAGTCACATGAAAATTGAACTTCTCCCCCCGCCCCCAGAGTCTAATCTATCTAAATATGGGCACAATATGCGGTACCTTGGAATACATTCATTAACTAGTGCTGATCTACCTCTAATTGTGCACATGCATGTATATATTCCTCTAGTTGTGCACACACACACACATATATATATATATATATACATACATACACCTCTCTCTCAATAACTCGCGCACATCGGGGTCCAAAAACACAGACCGCACTATAAGCAAGGGCACGAGTTACCGAGGGATCTCCGAAAAACCCGCTAGACATCCAGAAAACCGCAGGGTTGGGGTAGGGTGGAACTGGACTGTTTAATGGCTAAATCCTTGTTTTATAATCGAGTCGAGAAAAATTGTCAATAAAGCGCTTTTTTCTAATGAAGTTGTTCATTATTATCTATATATCACATTTATTTTCAAAATGTCCAACATCTGAAAGATCAATAACATGATTGCAACTGGTTTCAACAACCAAACACTGTATGCAAAAACATTCGTGTATTATGTCACGGCTTTTTGTTTTGTTGATTAGTCTGGTTCCCAGAGTGATATGTAATAGTATTTCATGAAACTAGGAGTCTACGAAGCAGGGAACCAGACTAACTGTTGATGCACTACCAAACAAGATTCCTTTTTATCAAAAACACATAACATTTATTTCATGAGACACTCGTCTATGTCGAAACTCAATTTTTGTATTTTTCAGTTAGTAAAATATTGATGCCGTGATTTCATTGCAAAAGTAATAGTGAAACTTCTTATCATGCTTGAGGATATCTCTACGTGCGAATTCAGGAATTCTCTGAAACTCGTTTTTCCCACTACGGTCCGTATCTGTGAAACAAAGCTCTTTATTTTACGAAGTACTCATTTCACTTGGGTGCCTTGCTATCTTTAATCACATTTATGATAGAGTAGGTTAATTTAAGGTAGTTTAATTAGATATGTACAAAATAAAATGTATCACAGTGTTCGATTGATCAACTGAAATGAGTTACCCGACATATGACCACTGCAGCTGGTTCTTAAGCATGTAGGATTTGTATGCCTTTTGACTTTTTTGTTCAATTCCACCTGATTTATTTGATTCAGAAGATGTAATTACCGTGATAACAGAAAAGGAGGCCCTCTTTTTATTTAGTGCAACAATACAACAAATGCTTCCACTAATCCGATATCAAAACACTGTGGGCACTTAATTAGGTTCTCAGCAAAACGCTTGCGGACATAGCTGTTAAGTAGATTGACACATTTTACGTTTAATTACAAGAGGACACATTGCATTTATGATGATTACACTTAAAAGGAACTAAAAGATAGAACTAGAACACAAATTTGAATTGATAAAATTTTTTTATTTAATTGGTATTTATTTATTAAAGTACTGCCTCCACTTGATGTAAGTGACATTTTCATTGATCGAAATGTCCTTGAATATTGTTAATTGCGGTTTACAAAGAATGTCGTTTGTAAAGAAAATGTAACAAATTATACGACTTCTTATTAAAAGTTGATATTTCATAATGTTGATTAAATTTCCAGGTTCTATCTACCATTTTTGACGATAAAACAAACGAGATATAAAGTTTCCGTTACCAATTTTGATCGTGATTTTGTTCAAGTTCAACCAACAGGGATCAATTTTTTGGTATTTTCTGGTTTAAAAATTGGGATCCATGCCTGACCCTGTGTTATAAGCAAGTTTGCGAGTTATCAGGGTGCAAGTTATCGAGGGAGAGGTGTATATATATATTTCTTTGTCAGACAATAGAGATGTTGTCGACTAAGCTTGTTTGGTCAATGTTTTCCCAATTGTTTAAACACTCTATAACCTCAAAAGGCAAGACAAAAAAATATGTAAAAACTTATCTCCTATTAAAAGAAGGACTGACCCAGGGATGGTATTAATAGACTTTAGATTAGTCCTTTACACCATTTGGCTTGTGCTTCTGATGCGTCAGCAGATGACATCTTTAGGGCTAAATATGCAAAGCCTAGGCCCAAATTAAGAAAAGGGACACTATAGTTGCAACAACAACTTCAATTACATTCTCCAAGATTTATTTGGGGACATGATCAAATAAAACTTGACACCATCCAACTTTACTGAAAACACTTTATATTTAACTTATTTTCAAGGTAGCAAGTCATCTTGTTGATTATTAATTAATGTCTGAAAACAACAGAATGAAATAAAATAATGTTGCTGGGTGAAATTCTATAGTACACGTATAGTTTTCTCAAAGATAAAATTTGTATAAATAATTAGTTTGAGAGGAACCCAGTTAATTATGGAAGGATGCTACTTATGCTTAAAGCAGTTAAAAATCCAGAACTGAATATGACAAATTTTCCAGTTTATTTAATAATTAGGTTTAACCAAGTTTTCTCTTTTGCTACTTTTGATATCCTTTTTGAATGTTTTTATATTAAATTTCATGATCATTCAGCATAATTACACACATGGACTAGTTAAAGTGAGTGCTGAACATAAATAATTTTCAGTATATTTTGTGTTTGTATTTCTGGTTTTAATCCATATTGATTTTGCCCTTTGTGACAAAAATTTTGGCTAACTGTAGAACCAGGTTAGTAGCAAAAATAAATGTATCTTTTACATAGGTGCTGTGATTCTGGCATGCAATATATGGAGACGACATAAGGTAGTGATATATATTGGATACTGCAAATTTTAAAAACTGTGGGCTTAACTTCAGGTCAGCCAGTCTCAATGGACAAGGAATGAAGCTTGCTTCTGTGTCTCACAGAGGCATGAGCAAGTAGGAACACCATTTTGAGTGTAAGATCTAGCAATGAAGCTTTCCTCAATGATAGTGGCCACTGAACATCTTTTGGTCTCATAAAGGAACAAAAGGAAATCAGCAATGGAAGTTACAGTAGGGCGGATAGGATCAACGTGTTTCCTACTGCATCAATCACAGAAGATTCTCCACCTGGCATCATAGACTATGGATGTAGAAGCTCTCCTGGCTTGAATGATACAACTGGCAACTCATCCTGAAAACTTGTTCCAGCAGAGAGATTTTTTGAGATGAGCCAGGTGTGAAAGTGGAGAATGTCTGGGCTGTTATGGAGAAATGATCCCCGGTGTTTTGACAGGATATCCCTCCTGTTTGGTAGAGATCTGGGTTGATCAATCAATCGAGGGGTCTAGGAGATCATTGAACCATGAGTGCTGGTGCCACAATGGGGTGATGAGAATGATCTGAGAAGTGGAAGTCCAAACTCTTTGCAGAACTTGTGGTGGTAGCAGCCACACTGGTGGGAAGTCATATGCAAATAAGCAATCCCACTGGAAGCTGAATTCATTGACTGCCCATGCCCTCTGATCCAGGACAGGAGACACATTAAAGGGAAGTTTGGTGTTGAGACTGGTCGCAAACAGGTCCACTAGATGTCTTCCCCAGAGAGAAAACAGGGACTCTGTTACTGAATGGTGAAGAGACCATTCCGTGAGGATGGCTCTGTCTCTTCTGGATAGAATGTCCACTAATATGTTCATCTTGTCTGGAATGTGGTGAATTCAGATTGTGACATTCTCTGAGACTGCCCAGATGAAGAGGTTCCAGACCTCCATGCAATGAGAAGGGGCATGTGTGCCTCCTTGATGTCATAGGTAAGCTACGAAGGACACATAGGCCCCTTATTATGCTGATGTACTCTTGCAATGCTAGAAATACTGCTCTCATTTCTAGGTTGTTGATGTGGAAAGGCAATTCTTTCTCAGTCCAACAACTGTGGAGAATTATGCCCTCCAGCTTTAAATGAGCCTCCCAACCAGAATCTGATGCATCAACAAACAGATAGGAGTGGGGATCAGGTGTGTGCATGGGAACGCCCATCAGTAATCTGTCTTGATTCATCCACCAAAGCAAATGGTGGTGAAAATCTAGTCCCAGGGGAATCAGGGTTGACAGAGAATCTCTGTGAGGCTTCCATCTTGTGAGGAGGAGGAACTGTAGAGGATGCATGTGGGGTCCTAAAGGAACCATGTCAGCAGTGGCATTCAAGGTTCAGAGTAGGGGAAGATAAAGGCAAAGAGACAACATGGCTTTTGCTCCAAGAGAGCCAGGTATTGATCTACTGGATCCAGAGGAACCCAGATCAAGTTTTGGTTTGTGATGAAGTTCATCCCCATGTAAACAATGTCCTGTGATGGAACAAGTTCCGACTTCTCAAGGTGGGTAAGAGACCCAACTGAGTTATGGTGGACCAAGAGCAGAACAGATCCTGATAAAGGGACTGAACTTGAACACTGTGGATCAGCCAGTCATCGAAATACTGGAGAATCTACACTAACTATATTTGGAGGTAGGCCGGTAAGACTCCCCTGATCTGGGTGAAGACTCTGGCTGCAGAAGAAATTCCAAATAAGAGAACCCAGAACTGAATAACTTCCTGGTTAACGCAAAAATAGAGATATGGTGTGGCGGAAAGAAGGGGATGTGCAAATAGGCATTATGAAGGTTGATGGAAATGGCCCAATCAATGAGCATTCCGGATGGAGGAGATTGTCTCCATCTTGAAGTGACAGAAACTGGTTGAGCAGGAAGAGATCGATCAAGATTTGAAATTTTCCACTTTTCATGGTGATCAGGAAGATTTGGGAGTAGAAGGAGGGAGACTTCCCCTTTCCGCAAAAGAGGTCCTTGATAGTGGAAGTTGTTTACGAAACTGGAGTCGATAACTCTCGTTTATAATGGATGGGGCCCTCCCAACGTTTGATCTTGCTTGACCAAGCCCCTGAAAAGAGGCTTAGGCAAGTACTTACTGGGACATTCAAGAAGGTGATGCACGGCAGGAAAGGGGTTAATTTGCAAGGGTTGTACTCCCCCCCACCCCGCAGTAGGAAAGGAAGGAGGGTTAGAGAACTTCCTCTTGGGCCTGCAGTGACCTGGGCACCATGGACCTGATGAGGGTGCTGGTGGTCTAGCATGAGTTGGAGATTGGACTGGGGCTGCGCCAGCTTGAACAATTTTGCATATGGCCCCTGAGGGTGATTTACATGAAATCATTTCCTGGTCAACTGCAATGGACCGGGATTGGAGGTGAAAGATCCATGTTCGTAATCCAGCAAGTCTTGAGAAGCCACTGTAGAAATAAGACCACCAAAAAGGGTCTCAGCTTCTAGAGAAGCAGCCATAAGAAGGTCTTTACAGTGGGTAAACAAGACCTTTGATGAGTCCAGTGCTGTGTCACGGGACGTCCAATGCTGTTTTAATGTGAAGGCTTGCCCAGGCTCCTCTAGATATACCCACTTTCACATCAGCATACAAAGAAGGAGGTTTGATAGGCCATTTCAGGGAATGTACCCAGTAGATGGAAGAAGAAAAGAGGGGGCTCTCAACATTGAGGGAGGAACAGACTACCATCTATACTGTTGAGTGATATTTTGACCTTGTGAAAACCTCCGTGATATTTCCTCATTCATGGATGAATGTGGTAGAAGTAAGAGGTCTGGTTGAGTTGGTAGCCCGGAGATCTTTTCCAAACTGGAAGGTATCTTATTGGACTGTGTGCCTGATGGCTTGGGACAGAAGTAAGGAGGTAGTATCAAATGACCAGACCTCCTCTTCCTCATCCATCTGAGATGAAGGGGTAGGCCAGAGAGAAGGTGTCTTTGCCACAGCTTCTATCTCGAACTCACTGAATTCACTGAGGATGCCCCTGGATAAAAGGTACATAAAACAATCGAGGATATTGGGATTTTTGGTTTGTTTTGTTTGCAGAATTTAAAGTACACATGATTCATCATTTGTTTGCAGAATTGAAAGTACACATGATGGTACAGTTGCCAGAAGCACAATATGTATTGCAGTGCTCAACCTCCCTGATGGGAGCAACCTGCTAATGCAGTGCTCAACCTGTTGGCTCAACCCACAGTTGTGGTGCTCAACCTCCTTCAAGGAAGGGTGTAACCCGTTATCGCGGTGCTCAACCTCCCTAACAGGAGGGCACAACCTGCTAAAACAGTGCACTTCCTCCCTAATCGGCAATAGCTGCCCTACAAAATGTTTTCCTGACAGTTATTTTTGTTGCATTTTTTTGTGTGCTGTAAACAAACAATAACAGTTGTCACTGTGAGACTCACCTGGTTGTAGTAGTGTAGTCCCATGTATACCACTGTGTATACGCTAAGAACACAGCTGTTGCTGCGAAATTCATGTGAGCATGAAATAAACAAAGAATGGAAATTATCTGTAGTATTTTTCTGTAGAAAGAAATAAGATATTCCACTTGTATATTTGTTTATCAGAGCAACACTGCCAATACATAAACAATGTCAATGCAAACATGAGGCCAAGTTATAATGAACAGAGTGTCAAGTGCCATGGCAGGGACATACAACAGTAGGTCAACCATCTCTAATTGCCTTGGCACCTGAAACTTTCAACAATTTCGTGGGTGGGGTCACCCTGCCTTGAATTCATGTGTTGGTGTGCCCAAATGATAAATCATGTGTACTTTCAATTCTGCAACAACAACAAAACAACAAAATCCCAATATCTAGGATTGTTTTATGTACCTTTTATCCAGTAATAATGAAAATAAGTGTGATCATGTATTCATCTGTCCTTGGAAATTCTGATACAGGTCTCACTCTTTCAGAATTCTGAGGAATTGCTAAATGGTATTTTCAGATGACATTAAACAGATAAAGAAAGAGTTTTTGATATTTCATTTTCATGATGTTGAGACAATGCACGCCAATGCTTTAGCCCCTGACTTTAATTCCTTCATTCACTGTTTGTTATCTCCATCTGTGTTATTCTCGCACTAATCTTTTCCCAATCATGGTTAATTTAAGATAATGACATTTACTTTTAAATGTAAATCGGTTGGGCTGCATTGCAATCTACTTTCTTTCTCCTCGAGTTACGTACGTTGCCTCAATTTCATTTTGGACAAATATCCATGTTGATATATTTACAAGTAGCTCAGAACTTCACCAACAATGGGAAGTTAAGGTCAATTGATTTGCTTCAAAAAGACATGCTCGTGAAAATGATAATGTTTTGCCAATTTGATCATGCAATTTTTAAAAAATATTGGCTGTATATGGAACTTTCTAATCAAATATACTGCATTGTTTATGCAATTTGTTTGTTGGGGGATGCATGAATCATGAAAATATTAGTACATATTTAAATGTTTTAAGCAGTCATGGGTATGTGGCCTCTCTCAGCAAAAAAAAGTATGTCATTTGATGCACTGTATGTATGATCTGAGGCTTAGCTATAACATTAATGTTATATATAATCTGATTTAGAAGAATGATTTTTTTTTTATAAGTATGTTAATTTATAAGGGCAACAACATAGATGTCCAACAGTGCTCTCTCTCTCTCTCTCTCTCTCTCTCTCTCTCTCTTTATTGCAAGTTTGCTGGGGTCATAAACAGTAGATCATTCCCACTTTATTGACGCTATGTGCATTCCACAACTGTGATGGCTGTATATGACTCTGCAAGAAAACATGGTATGCAGAGCTATTCTCAACAAAAAACCATGGCTACTCCATCAGGACACACAGGAAGATGATGCAGCGACTATTTCTTGATCCTCTCCATACTCTCTCCACCCCCACCATGATGAGGATACACTATACTATCCAAACTGGAAATTGTTCATAAGTTATAACTCTTTGAGAAACAGTAGTTTGATAATAAGATTTTCACTAGTGCATGCTTACTATTATTTCAATCTTACAACTCTTTGTAAACATTGCCATTTTAAGTCTAAATCTATCAGCACTATCCAGTGTTATCACATTATGCACTGGTGGTTGCACATTACATCCTACATTTTTTATCCATGTTCCACAGTACCATCTGATCCTGCACCAGCAGACTACTGGTACATTTTGTCAGAGATTCTAATTCACTGAGTTTTTGTCATTAGGGGTTCAATCAAACACAACATTTTATGTATCTTCAACAGAGTTATTTTCATGCTTATATATTGAGGACAGACATATGTACAATCAGTTACACACAAGCTTTGATGAAACTATTCTAAATTATAACTCCTTCTAAGAACATAATAATTCTAACAAAAAGTGACCCTATATAGATACAAATCTGTTCAACTGTTCAAATTAAACTTGAAACTTACGAATAACTGTTAGTTGAGTTGTTGAGTCTTTCTGGGTTCCAGAGCTGTCTGTTCCATGACATGTATATGTGCCAGTATCACTTGCTGTTAGATTCTTTATTGTTAGAGTTGACTGCCTGGTATCTGAATTGTAATCACCAACAGTATATTTGAAGTTGTTAAACAAATGGCCACCAGATGGACCAGTCCATACCACAGTGACAAGTCCCGAACCTGTGACTGTACATGTCATCAGTGACTGCCCCTGAATAACTCTCACCATGACATTACTTATGTCCACAGAGAGTGGTTCTAAAATGAAAAAGAAAATATAATATTGCAACTTACAATGCAAATAAAATCCATCCATCTGCTGGAAAAGTGACTTTTTACATGCATAGAAAGGCACTACATAATTATAATTAAAGAACAAAATCATATATATATATATATATATATATATATAATGCTAGATTTCTGGTTCTCTACGCAATAGACATGATGATACCATTTTTGTTATAGAACTATATGGCATCTGATGGCAGCACAGAAAAAACATGTAGTTTACCCTTTTTAAAGATCATTTTAATTACTTCTTTCTTTCTTCCAACTCTTTAATACCCTGTTTGTCGATAAAATATTAGAAAAACCATCAATGGATTGAAATATTGTGCATGTGACCTTTACCCTCTCCTCCATGAAAGTGAAAGAGCATGATCATCTCTTTGTTGTTACTGAACTATATGGGACAACATTGCAGAACAAACATGAAGTTTACATATTTTAAAACCATTGTTTTAAATTACTTCTTTCTTTCTTCCATTATTGAACTCATGTTTGTGGATACAAATATTTAAAAATGTCAATGCAACTGACAATGAAATTTTGCAGATGGTAGTATTATAGGGCTAAATGGAGTTATTTCAGGTGCTGTCACAGTGGTATTTTTATAAGTTTTAGAACAGAAGATATATTTGTGTATAAATTTTTTAAGTTCTCTCCATAAATTTAATAATAGTATGTCTATGATAGAGGCGTAGCTCTCTAGTCACTGTTAAATTTAGAGGCTGAGATTCTGGGTGAATACCATATTATCAGCAGCTACTCAAATGCAATGGTGTCAAGTTACAGTGCTAGCTGAAAAACTGAAACAAAGAAGTCAGTATGACAGTTGGATTATGTGTTTGTAAAACTAATTAAAATCAATTATAGCATGTTTGCCTTAATACTTAAACACTAAAATTAGTGACCAGTTGTAGGGAAATTTTAATCTCTTTTAGTAGGTATAAAGTGCTTAAAATAGAGTTGGGTAGTTATAGTTTAATTTTGAATCAATTTGCTCATAAGGATAAAGTTTACAAGTAATTTCCTATTTAATATAATATTTTTGGAAATTCTAACATACAGTATCAGTGGAAAAAGAGTGTGTATGGAGAGTAGATCTATGACTTTATTTTGGATTACATAATTTAGATTTTGTGCATTTTGATGTGTAAATTAGAGTTAGCCCATAGTAAACAATGGGAGGGAATTCATCTGGATAGGAGGGGTGAAAATATGGAAAGATGGGTCGCCCTATTCAACCTAATCATACTGAACAATGGTGCATGCACCAGAATTAACCCAGCAAACAGGACCATGTCAGCAATTGATCTAACTTTGTGCTCACCCAAAATAGTGGAAATAGCAGAGTGGGAAGTTGATCAAACCAGCACACTAGGAAGCGACCATTTTTCCATAATATCAAACATTCAACCAAAAATACACTAAAACATCACACACACACACCCAAAATGGTGATTTGATAAAGCAGAATGGGAGATGTTTCGCACTCTCTGCAAAGGGATTGATGATGCCCAACTGTATGACGAAAACATTGAAACGTTTAATGAAAATATCATTAAGGCACTGTCGTCTGCAGTGGAGAAAAGCATCCCCAAAACGGGAGGGCAGGGCAACAAACAGTCCATACCCTGGTGGAATGAGGAATGTAAACAAGCATTAAAGGAAAAAAAAGGGCCCTAAACAGGTTTCGGCACTCCAAATATAACCTTGACTTCCTTGTTTACAAAGAAAAGAACGCCTGGCCAAAAAAATCATATACAAGGCAAAACAAACCTCATGGCAAGAATTCTGCTTGTCCATAAATCAGAAAGCTAATTCTAAGCAGGTATGGAACAAAATTAAGAAAATTCAAGGGAAAACATCCTATACAACCCTTAAACTCCCCAGGCTCACAACTGATGGGGAAAAAGCAGAAAAATTAGCACCACATTTCGCTGGGATGAGCAGTAACATCAACCACTCAACTAAATTTCAAATACACCGAAGTAGGGTCAAAACACTCCTCCCAAATTTGTTCACAGACACGGGTAACCACTACAGTCCATTAAATATAGATTTCACCATCCATGAATGGCAAAAAGCTCTCAGCGGGAAAAAAAACTACCTCGCCAGGTGAGGACACGCTCGACTATGAAATCTACAAAAATCTCCCAAGAAAAACCGAACTGGTGATTTTGGGTCTGTTGAATGTGATCTGGTGATTGGGAGAGATTCCAACAAGATGGAAACAAGCAATTGTTATCCCAATCCCAAAACACAGAAAAGATCCAGCAGATATAAATTCATACAGACCACTATCACTCACAGACAATATTTGTAAGGTCATGGAGACCATGATAAATAACAGATTAAAATTCCACCTTGAGAGTAAGAATTTGATATCCAAAAATCAAAGTGGATTCCGCAATAAACATTCCACATTGGATCGACTTATACACTTGGAATCAAGCATAAGACTGGCATTCAATTCAAACAAGAAAAGCGACCCCATCTAATCGCTGTATTCCTTGACCTTGAAAAAGCCTATGACCTAATTTGGACCAAAGGGTTGATTGCAAAATTAAACCAATACAGAATAAATGGCCAAATGCATCAATTTATATCAAACTTCTTAACCGGCCGAATTTTCCAAACAAGGGTGGGAGACCAGTGCTCAGAAAAACACGAGCTGGAAAACGGCAACCCACAGGGAAGTGTACTGAGCCCCACCCTTTTTAATATCATGATAAACAACCTGGAAAAGTCAATAGACCACACTCATCTGGACATGTCTCAGTTTGCTGACAACAGCAGAATCTGGAAAGCGGGAAACCCTTCCAGTGAAGCTGTGGTGAGCAGGCTACAGAAGGAACTAGATGGGATTGGTAGATGGGCAGATAGGTGGGGTTTCAAAATATCCCCCCTAGAAAAGGTAGGGGTTCTATTCACACCAAAAAATTCAACACATAGAAACCCACCAAAACTGTACCTAAATGGAACAGAAGTAAAATTTGAAAAAGTAGCTTGATTCCTAGGAATGCTATTTGATGAGCACCTTACATGGAGCAAACACATAACAGAGCTAGTAAGGAGATGCTGACAAGATTTAAACCTCCTAAGGAACCTAACAGGAACCGAAGGGGGAGGGGCAGATCAGACCACACTCCTTACATTATACAGGACACTCATTCGATCAAAAATCGATTACGGATGCCAGGCGTATGCCTCGGCCCACCTTAATATCCTTAAAAAGCTAGATCGAATTCAATACCAGGCTCTTGTTATTTGCACCAGCGCTCTCAGTAGCACCTCTGGAGATGAGCTCCGAGTTTTAACTGGGGAACCCCCTCTTCACCTTAGAAGGGAAGAATTACTCCTGTGATATGAGACCCGTATATCAATCCACCTGAAATCGCACCCCACTTGCATTATCATCAAAAAGTGCAACAAAACCCTTCCAACATAAACTGTTAGTAAACCTGCCAGGTGGGAAAAAAATTCATGACCCAAAAAGGGCACTGGAATTCACAAATACCCAAGCGGAAATAATACAATACCCTGACACCGCACCATGGACCTGTAAGACCCCCATAATCAATGTCGAAGCATTAAACTATGCAGACAAACAAATAAACCCACTAGAAATTAGGGCCAAAATCTTAACTGATATTGGAAGTAGGTACGAGGTTTCATGCAAATATACACCGATGGGTCAAAATCACTAGAACCCATGCATACGGCAGCTGCAGTCGTAATTCCAGTGGAAAACACCACACTGGGGGCAAGGCTACCTGATCACTGCTCCATTTATACAGTTGAATTTTGGGCAATTAATGAAGCAATAAAATGGGTTCAAGAAACCCAAACAACCAAAGCAGTGATAATTAGCAACTCCCTCAGTGTGCTACGAACCCTGGAGATGAACAACTCATCCAGCAGAGAAAATATGTTACAAGAAGTCTACTTAAGACTAAACATCCTCAAGCAACAAAACTATACTGTGGAATTTATGTGGGTGCCCTCCCATATTGATATTCCAGGAAATGAATGGGCAGACCAAGAAGCCAAAAGAAAGCTTAACGAATCCGAAATACATCAATTGGATTACAGCACACTGGAAATATACAGTATAATAAGGCAGAAAATAGATTGTAAATGGCAAATGGAATGGGATAATACAGGAAAAGGGAGAAAACTCTACCAATTGCAGAAACAAGTTGGTAGAAGCATTAATGCCCCTATACTGGTAAATCTGTATGACTCCAAAGTCATAACCAGACTCAAAACTGGAAAAACTCTACTAGCCAGCAGCTTTGGAAGATTTTTACCAGGCATAAAAGAAACTGGCATAAATTGCCCCCACTGTCCCGTCCCTGAAACATTAGAACACATCTTCAATAACTGCCCCAAATACATGTCTGAAAGGAAAAACTGCCAGGAAAAACAAAAAAATATATAAGCCCCAGACCAATACCCAAGTATTCTCACCAACAAAACATCCAACATCAAGTTGATGTACACAAATATATTGGTATTTATCTCTGCCATAGGAAAAAGGGGAAAAATATAACAAAAACAAAAACCTCAACACCAAATAAACAATTGCAAGGAAAAAAAAAAACAGATGGATGTCTTTGAAATGTTGCTTTGGGACCTGATTATTCAGCCAAGATATCTGTCTTTTACAAATTTGATGCCATTGCATTTACAAATTGGATCAAAATTTAACCAAGTTACAACTTAACAACAACAATAAACAACAAAACCCACAAATTATAACCGCACAAGATAGAAACACATCTGCATGGCAAAAAACCCTCCCCAAACCCCAATCACCCAATAACTGTGGTGGTTCAATATAAGATATAATCTTCTAGATGGATGTCTTTGAAATGTCACTTTGGGACCTGATTATTCAGCAAAGATACCTGTCTTTTAACCAAGTTACAACTTAACAACAACAATAAACAACAAAACCCACAAATTATAACCACATAAGATAGAAACACATCTGCATGACAAAAACCCTCCCCCTAACCCCAATCACCCTCCTTGCCCCCAACCCTATTCATTCATGCAAAATAACAATAACTAGAGTGAGAGTTCCCCCTCTTTTTTAAAAATATATATATATATATATATATATATATATATATATATATATATATATATATATATATATATACTTTCTCTAACTCTAACAGTGGTGATGGTACTCGTCTTAAAGTCCAAGGAGTGTCAGATCAACGCTCTATAACCAAACAATCCGATAAGACCCACACATATGGCACCAAACAAACCAAACAGTATAAGGTGGTCATAAGTCCAGACCATCAGGGCCCCACTGCACAATGCAGTAACTAATTATTCTCATGATCTAACACAAATCCAAACTCACATCTGGCCCAAAAAAAGAACCTAAGAGTATAAGGTGGTCATAAGTCCAGACCATCAGGGTCCCACTGCACAAAGCGGTAACTAATTAACTCACAAGCTCTAAGACAAGATTCAAACTTACATCTGGCCCTAAAACGGACCTAAGAGTATATGGTGGTCAAAAGTCCAGACCATCAGGGTCCCACTGCACAATGCGGTAACTAAATAATTCTCATGCTCTAACAGAGATCCAAAATTACATCTGGCCCTAAAACGAACCTAAGAGTATAAGGTGGTCTTAAGTCCTGACCATCAGGATCCCACTGCACAATGCACGACAGCTATTAATCTGACCTGTAACATTTAGACAATATAAGGTGGCTACAAATCCAAAGCCATCAGATCCAGATACACAAAGTGGCAACGATAAGTAAAAACATTATATTGATATGTTTTCCAAATTCTCATGCACAACTTCTGGCTAAATAGAAACCTTACCTGATACTGGTAACTGCTGTATTTTTCCTGCCCATTCAACTTGTATATTTTAACCTTTTCTCAAATTAGAAATCACTTTGGTTATATGTACCCTACATTCATTTTTATTTTGCTCTGCAAAATTGTTATTAATCAACTTCAGTATAGACATATATCCTATCGTATTATTATATGCATCAGACATTGTTAAATGTAAGATCAACTTTTTTCTCTAGCCAAAATATAAACCTTGTTCCTATAAGTACTATATATATGCATCTTAGAGTACCTAGTTAACACTACTGCATTTTACTAATCCATCCTGCAACTTCAATTTGTACAGCAATATATAATCTCATTTTCCAAAAAACATGAAAATAATGATAAGATGGAGGTGGACAGGACAAATCAATTTATACCAATACAGCAATAATATCAAGTTAATTGTGTTCATCTTTAATGATGTCCATTACAAAATGTGTCCATATTTTCTTTCTTCTCTGTTTAGTAGAGTACCACCATAAACACATGCACAACTGTAAATTCCTGTGTGTACTATAAAGCAAGCAAGGTGGACCTTACATGACACATGACAGAGACAATATGGTCATGAATATTCTAAAATTATAACAATTAGAAATAACAAGGACGTTTTTTAAACAATTTGATCTTGTCTGGTCACATGGATGCCTCTTGTGTCACATCCTCTTACAAACACCACACCATTATTTTTGTAACACTTATGAATTATCATATTATCATTATATAACAATCTACTCCATCCTATTTGGCCATCCTACCATGAATTAGCAACAATGAACACTATTCCCCATAATGTGTGTACACACTTTAATTAGTATGTAGTATGTATGACTTCCTCTGCAGTCAACATACTGCTTTATCTTTTTTCACAGAGCTCATGTACGCAGTCTAAGTCACTTTTGCAGCTACAGGTGTCATTTTGGAGAATTTGATTACACATAACTTTAAATGGCATTTATTCACTTTATTTCGTGCCTTGTCCATCCCAATTCCATTGAAGGTTATTGTATAAATTTCTCAAAAAATGCTTAACGGCAATTTCAATGATAACGTACTTTGACATTTTTAGGCATAGTCAAGCAAGTGGGGTGATCTCGTTTAAACCATTTTCGTTGCGCTATGATGTAAGAAGGAATGCACCTGTGGTAAGAAAAAGTTGTACTACAAACATAAACAGAGATGCGACAATGTCATTTATAAACACAGCCTGGGGAAACACCGGCAGGAAAAATTGGCACACAAGTCCAATAAATTGGAGGCAATTATGTAACTTCATTTATATCTTCTGTATGGTATGTCATATCTTTTATATCA